>PVJL010011993.1:0-39694 GCA_004026885.1 Lyroderma lyra | reverse complement strand
CTTCCACAGTGGTTGTACCAGTTTGCACTCCCACCAGCAGTGTACCAGAGTTCCTTTTTCTCCACATCCTCTCCAGCACTTGTTATTCCTCGTCTTGTTGATAATAGCCATTCTCACAGGTGTGAGGTGGTATCTCATTGTGGTTTTGATTTGCATTTCCCTGATAGCTAATGAGGATGAGCATTTTTTCATATGTCTGCTGGCCATTTGTATTTCTTCATGGGAGAAGTGTCTGTTTAGTTAAATGAACCTTTTTCACATGAAAAGAGTTAAAAGTCAGTACACGAGCAGGCACTGGTTACCTGGAGAGTGAAGGAGGGAGGCCAAGGTTACAAGTTGGAATATGTGAAATTAACATCTGTGAGGTGGGGCAAAGATGAGTTGAGCAACCAAGAATCTTGAGTTAGGTAGGGCTCAGCCCCAGTTTGGATATCAGTGGGCTTAAGTAATGTCCTAAAGCATTGTGCTTCTTTACAAAGGTGCCTGCCTCTTAGAGGGCCCTGCTTTTGCTTCATTAGGTGTGTCATCTCTAGCCAACTTGGAGATAGTGCTCTGTATCTGCCTTCTCCTTACCCTACGCAAGGGCATAATTCATTTTAGAGAGGAAAGTTTCTTTTGCCTCTGAAAACTGACTAAAATAAAAGTCATGGGTTTATACTGTGGCTATGTTGACACACTGTAAGTTAGTATTTTCCCTCTCTCTTTTCATTCCTTCTTTGCCTTTGCCTTCTCCTTTTTCCTCACTTTCTTTTATTATTTTTCTTCTTCCTTCTTCTCTTCATCCTCCCCTTTCTCTTTGGGAATAAAGAAGCAATAGATAACTTCAAAGGAGTCAGAGGCCATAGCAAAACCTTTTATTTTAGTTACTGGGGTAAATATACAGCATATGACTATGCTATGGGGAAACATTGACAAGTGAATAAAATAATGCAAAAAAGCTATTATGTAGGAAACTTCTTTGAAGTGAAAATAAAAGCAGAATCATGCCAAAAATTATTAAAAGTCTATATAGAAGATTAGAGCTCCAAGTATTTAAAAATTGGAGGAAATGTGAAGCTAGATGTGTTGTGGTAGTCTAGAACATGCAATCATTGAATTTCTGAGGATGTCTGCTTTTGCCTGAGTCTGCAATTTGCACTGCAATTTGCAGGTGAAACTACATTACACTGTAACTCGGACCTTCAGAATGTTATATCTGAACCAAGTCTCAGTGACCCAAGGTTTTTGTTTTCTGGAAAGTGAGATAAGACAACACAATGAAGAGTTAAAGTCAATATTTTAATTTGTTTAGCAGTATGTTTCTCATCATAAGGCCATAGTTTGGATTTCGACTTCACATACTACCTTCTGTACAATCACATTGTGTTCACAGGTAGAGAGACATCTTTTGACAAAAGCAGTTCCAGTGCAGTCCCCCACAAACTGTTTGACCCTGTGCAAACTACTCAGACTCTCTGAGCTTCAGTTTCTTCATATTCTAACCACAGATGATGATGTCTGCTCCTCAGTTTGTGAGAATTAACGAGACAGTATGATGCTTCACACAATAATTTCTCTCCACACAACGCATTCATTATAAGAAGATCCTAAGAAAAGTTTGGGCTCTGACTCTGAAGCATGGTGACAGCTCCAATATATTAATAATTTTACCTTGTGGGACTCTGCCTGAATAGACTTCTCTTTCATATTTTCCAACCAATGTACCATGGTATATGGGTGTGCTATAAATGGATAACACATTTTGAGATGTCAATCATCTCTGACTTCCAAGCAGCTGAGCAGGTCCTGAGGTAGCCAAAGTTTCCTGGGTGGTTATCATCATTCAAGAACAGCTTCATCTATTTATTGTGCTGTAAAATATTTTCAGTTATTATATGTGTCATGATATGAAAAGAATACTCTATTTTTCTTTAAATGTGAAATGAATGACACATATAGTAAATCTCATGGGCAAATGAATGCTAAAGTCCAGCAGGTTTAGTAAATTGGTGAAGACTGAGGTAATTTTTGAAGAACAGGGGAGATTTAGCATACTAGGAAGAAGAAGAAAAGAACCAAATTGGAAGAAAATTTAGGCTGTAGAACATCTGCATTTACTAGCTGTGCTGGTCACTGTACTTAACACTAGCTGACATGGTGGCTTGACTGTTGGTTTTGACTCATACAAAGTCAAGTATAATTTAGGTAGCCCTCTTCCATCTTGCATCCATGCCATCTGGAGCATCATGACCTCCAAACTTGTATGTGCAGTGAAGACCTCTCTTCAGGGTATCAGGGGATATATAAACGGCTAGACCTACTTATGTCATCTCTGCTGCACCTCATTGACCAGAATTCATTTATATCACTTCAATCTAATTCCATGGGAGGTTGGAAAATAATAGACTTCCTATGTGATCAGAAAGAGAAAATGGTGTTTGAATACATAACATTGTCTCTGTCATAATAATTTCCAGGGACATCTATATTGGAATCCTAATTATGAGCATGGATTGATTGAGGAGCAAGTTATTATGATATATAGAATGATCTAGGAGTCTCAATGCCAAATCTATAAATTAATACAGCCTAATGTATTCTTTGACATTAAAGGGCATAAAAGATGAGAACCCACATATCAGCTGATCAGGCAGTGATGAAAACACTTGACAGTTTTGATTGGTTCCCACTACTAGTTCTTGTCTCTGCTGGTCAACTAGCTAATGCCTCTATCAAAGCCCCATCATGTTTATGCCCTTAGTTAAGGTGGGGATTGGTGTCATAGAAATTCTGGATGCTAGGGAGACTGATCCTTTCTCAAGAGAATATCAGGTATGCTAGGAGAACCTTTATGGAAAATTCCATTATAAGAGTTAAGGGAGAGTAAGTAGGCTGAAAGAGTAGCTGATATCTTCATTGTGAAGGGACAGATTTTACATGGCAGGCTAAGGGGTATCATCTTTATTCTTAGATTGTGGGGAGTCACTGAAAAATTGTGAGCAGGGTTGTCACCTTGTGTATCAAACTATGCCTTATGCAGATTAATCTGGCTTTTTCTGATGCCCACTGCAAGCTAGATTAAGATACCCCTTTTCTCTGACCCCATTTATCTCTGCACTTCTGTCTGCAATTGCACTTTCACCTGCCTTGTGCTAATACCTATTTTGCGTTTCCCTCATCCAGACTAATGAGCTCATCCTGGACTCACAGGAATCTGATCATTCTCCTATCTCAGCATTTCACATATGCCTGATAGAGAAAATAGCAACCTATTTGTGGAGCTCTAGTTCTCAAACTCTGTTTATAATATCACCTCCCGCATCCCCCTCATTAAACCATTCTGGTTAATTAGTACTTCAAGTCTTCTGTGAAATGGGTATTCCCAAACCTGAACCCTAAAGGAAGCTGAGTAACCTCTGAACCATCAGAGATTAAATTATACTCATGTATGTTTTAGTGTTGATATGTTGATTGCATAAAATTGTTTGGAAAGTTGTTTCTTTGTACACAGAGTATTTTATTAACCAGGACATCCTGTTTTTCAACTACGATTATCGCTTTTTGTTGTTTTAAACCATCTGTTTGAGTAGGTGAGCAGGCCACAGAGAACCAAATGAGTTTCAATAGTTCTGTGAATATTTACTAGAGATTTACAAACAAATATGGAGTATGAAGACAGAATATATGTCCTTTCTCTAATAGCAAAATAAGTCTCACTGGATTCTAGTGAGATATGGAAAGGAACTAAAATCTTTTAAGCACCTGCATTATGCTAAGAGATATGATAGGAATTTTACATATATTTTCCCTTTAAATCTCTTAATGACCTGTAGAGTTGGCATCAATACATAATTTTACAGATGAGGAAATTAAAGCTTAGAGAGATTAATCTGTTGTTCAAAGCAAACATCAGCAACTGATCTGTAAACCCCTAAATTTGCAAACCAACATACCAGGTGGTGAAAACAGATCTGAGTGCTTAGTATGTTAAGACATCTTTTGTAAATATTGAAAACTAACTTTTCCATAACGCAATAGCCAGTTCTCTAACCTTCCCTCCTTCCTGTTCTGATTCCTCTGCACTGTTCTAATTAATTGGCATTGTTCAGAATATGTCCCTTGGGGATTTGCCTCACTTTAGGTGGCCAGTATGCAAAGCACCTCTCAGCAGAGAAAGATCAATTTATAAACGTTTCTATGGCAACCACTGACTCCCAAAGACTGCTTAGCCCCTCCTTTGACCGTGCATCTGAAAGCCAGTAAAATAGATGCTTTTTAAACTTTTGTTTTAAAGCAAAAGTGACTTAGCTCTGTTTTTTTTTGTTTTGTTTTTTGTTTTAAGTATAATCAGTTATGCAACCCCTGTGGATTTCTGCCGGTCTAAATCAAGCAGCTTTGAGCTGTCCTCTTCACTCAACACCTAGCTTCAAGGCCAATAGATTTTTTTTTCCACTCTATTTTCTCCTGGAGAGGCCATACTGGCAAGGTTTTTGTATGCAATTGAAAAAAATACCATGGTGTATTTTAAATAAAATCATATCTCACTAAGAATTGCCATATCTACATCCTAATAATCAGAATATTTTGTGTATTATCATGCTGCATGACATAATAGAGCATATTTTTGCTTTCCAAAATTTTTTTGGAAAATAAAATTGGAGAACATTTTAAAACCATCTTTTCTCTCCTTTTACTTGACAAATAATATAATGCCTATCTAGTGGGAGATTCACGGAGCAGTTGCATTAAGAATTGTAAGTTTTAAAAAAATCCAACAACTTGACAATTTCTTGTTCTCATCACAATTTAAAATACAATGCTCACGTTTCTGAACAAAATACTATTCAATTCTGGAGAAATTGCCTGACATATTACGTGGCAATAGGAGAAAATGTTGGCATTGAGGGTTGTATAGGAAAATCTCATGAGCAGGGTTGTTCTCTTCTGACTGGAAAAGAAAGAAGAGGTAATTGTAAGGTCTGAAACAACTTTGTGGTAGAATTATAAAGAGACACAGGTAGGTGATTTACAGATAAGCCCCGTGTGCCCATTAAACATCTCCTGCTGTGGTCTCAGCCTTTTGCTACATATTGTGAGATATTTAAAAAGAAATCTGAAAAACAGTATTGTCTTTGAGAATCTTACAGTTCACTTGAGGCTCAAGGTGGACACAGATTTCACGTCCTACCAGCAATGCACAAAGGTTGCAATTTCTCCACTTCTTTGCTCACACTTTTTTGTTTTGTTTTGTTTTGTTTTAAATAATAGCCACTCTAATGGGTGTGAAGTGGTATCTTGTTAGGGTTTTGATGTACATTTCTGTAATGATTAGTGATGTTGAACATCATTTCTTGTGTTTATTGGACATTTGTATTTCTCTTTTGAATTTTTAAATGCTCAGATTAGAAATAAAAAGATTTATAATCAGTGATCTCAAGTGAACTTAAGAATCTAGAAAAAGACCAAAGCAAACTCAAAATAATTATAAAGAGGGAAATAATGAAGACAGGTGTGGAAATCAAAGAAATTAAAACCAAAAGAAAGGAAAAAGAAAAAGAAAAAATCGATTAAGCCTCCAATCAATTAGCAAGTCTTATCTATCCCTACTGCCTGAATATGTATTTAGTCTACTACCCTTCCACAGTCTTTGCACCTAGATACCATATTATAGTGCTCTAGGTAATATGAAGTCATTTGCCTGTTGTCCAAAATTCAAGAGCAGGACCATGTTGCTAATAATGTGTTAAATAATGACTTGACCAATTAATTCATAATTTCCCTCTTGCAAATTCAGAAATGATAGGGTAGAGGACGAGGCAAACACAAATCAACAACATGTAACAATATGGGGGAGGACAATGGAAAGGGCACAGCATTTAGAATTAGAAAACTCATTTGTTAATTATGTCACTTTATACAAATCTTCAGTTCTTTGCACCCTCATCTGTAAAATGAGTGTGATTCAAATAATAAATATTAATAAAAAGTTTGGGATTTTCCATTAACTAAAAATGGTTTTATTGATTGGGAGTTGAGTGTCAAAGTTGGATTGGCCCAAGCAAATTTTACTCT
Source organism: Lyroderma lyra (assembly GCA_004026885.1). Lineage (NCBI taxonomy): Eukaryota > Metazoa > Chordata > Mammalia > Chiroptera > Megadermatidae > Lyroderma > Lyroderma lyra. Next base: position 33,643 of record PVJL010011993.1, on the reverse strand, counting down.
ATCCCATATTAGAATTGTACAATGTGTCCATGTGTGACTCTTTATGTGCTATCGAAAATTTTTGCTTCTTTCGTGTTACCTTCTTTGAATTCTTTCCAGCCTAAATCACTAGACATGAAATTCCTGAGATCAGGTACAATGACTTTTCACCTTTGTCTTCCTTATGCCTATCAAGTTCCTGGCATAGAGAAGGGCATAATAATTCATTGTTGAATAGTGGAGTAGAAGAGTAGGAAAGATATCGGAGTCTAGAGACAAGAAAAATTGCTAATACTTTGTTTCTGAAAGGAGCTAGTATAGGATCCTCTGCCCAACAGCTCTGATTTCCCATGTAACACTTGTCACTTGAAATGACAAGGATGAGGTTAAATATTTGGTTCTGTGCAGATTTTTGCCAGGAGCTCATTGATCCCAGACTCCAAATTGTTTTCAGACTATTTGGCACATTTCTGTTCCTTTCTATAAGCATCGGAGCGCTTCCTTCTCCGGCACATGCTTGCCATATAGTGCTTTCTTAATCAACTGAGACTTGGGGAATTTGTCCGTGCTTTCAAAGCAAAGTAAAAGCAGTGAACAGTGAAAGGAAAACTGTATACTTGTCCGTGAACTAGCACAAGGTAGAAATTTATGAAGCTGAAAGTTTCTAAAACTCAGTCCTCAGTCAAGTCATAAGACTTGTTCTGTCATAACATACCTCTCTCTCTCTCCTCTCTCTGTTTAAACTACATCCTTCCGTGCAAGCCCATCCCACCTCCTTTTATGATCAGATGATTACCCCTGCCCTCTGCTTTTCTGCAGCATTTGTGGCACAAGTGTTGCCACAAAACCTAGCACCTATTTAAAATCTGTTCTGCAAAAATAAATATGTCTGCACTGTATTATACTTGAAATGCTTTTACATCTCCCTCATTTGGTCTTTGTTGAACTATTTGGTGAAGGTGTTGGTATTCTTGCACCCATTTTAAAGGTCAGAGTCAGAGAGCTTCAGGGACTTATGTGAGGTTATGTACCTGGGAGGTCAGTCTTCTGATTTCAGATGTGTTCACTGGCCTCACCGAATGTTTCATATGGTTTGTGCATGCTTGCCTTGCCTTCCCCATCTCCAGCCTCAGCACCAATTGTTCAGTCAACAGAGCCGATTGGAATACTAGGCAGAAAGCCAGAAATCACTTAGTGATTTCTGGTTTGTCCACTCCAGAGCATAGGTTGGTGTAACATTCCCATTTGTCCTAAAACATTATATTTCTGATCTTTTGCTTTGTTAAACATTTCTTGTTTCAGATTTTCAGTAGGCTTCTCAAGTATTTATTGGTAATGAGGCCTAGAATAATAGAAAAAACAAGTTGTGAAGAACTTTGAGATTATATAAGCAACCATGCTTCCTCTTTCCCAGCCCAGCATCAACTCCTCCTTCTGATAACGGATCCAGAGACCTTTCTGTGAACCAATTTCACGTGATTCTGTTGGCTGTAGGCTCTTCCTCTTTAGTACCCATAGTGCTCAACAAAGGAATCGGGTCTGAGCAACATTCAATGCCCTCGTCACTGTTACTGGTTCAGCAACAGACATCTGATCCAAGAACAGCCCATCAGAGTTCTTCCTGAGATCATTTTTCTTTCTGCCAGTGCTTAGGAGAATGGACTTCTCCAGGAGTAGGGTATGAATCTTGGATTATGAGCCTCCATCATACCTATGACATCAAGAGAGTCTACCTGAGAGAAATGGAGCCCCGATTACACCATTCTAGTAGATTATCCTCGCTGTGCCTGAACTCAACCCTAAACCTGGTCTCTTTTGTTGAGTTAATCATTCTCTTTAATGTTTAATCTAGTTTGTCATTTTTGTATGTAAATTAATATATCCGTCACCTTTCGGAAGAGAAAACTCTTCCATTATTCAACAATGCCTGCAAATGACTTACTGAAAGTCACATCTAGTTAGTGATAGTGTTTGAAAAGAAGTGATTCAGGTCACTATAATTTTACTGTAAGACGTTTTCTAGTTTACAAAATTTTAATATAGAACATTGTTAGTTTTCTGGGTTTTCATCCACAGTATCACTGTCTCTATGCCACAAGGGTGAATACATATTCTTATATAGCCATAATTATATTTCTGAATTTTATTATATTTTGCCACCCAGGATTAAGCCCCTTCTTGTTCTAAGGTTCTGGCATTCACTGATATCTGCTGTTGATGGGTTATGGCAGGGTATATGTTTGGTTTATGTGTAGTATATGTTTAGACTACATTTTAGAGCTGTACTGGTAACAGAGGGTCAGAGAAGCTATACAAATTGCTCAAAGTCATATAAGAAGTGAGGGACAAATTCAGTATGCAAATTTAGCTCTGTTTGACTCCAACTTATAAACTTTTTTTTCCTGTGCCAAAGATCTTCACGTTTCTCTGCTTTAATCTGAACTTTTCATTTTACTGAGATATCTAAAGTCAGAAAATTATGCCACTTGTTCAAGATCATCCCGTCGCAAAGGTGGGATATATTCCCCCAATACCCAAAACCTAGAGAATGATGAGAGTGCTGTAGATAAGCACATGGTTTTTATGTAACCGGAATACCAGCTGACAATGGAACTATTTACTTCCCATTATTGTTGAGTTGGCATTGTTAATTATAGTATCCACATTCTCAGTATCCACTCTCGAGCTTTGAAGAAAATACCTTTTAAATACATAGATGGCCCACTTTATGATCAGGAGTTTATTAGTTAGGTTTCTTCAGGGAAACAAAATAAATAGAGAGAAAGACAGAGATAGAGAGATAGATACATAAGAAGAAATTGATTGTGAGGAATTATATCACACAATTCTTTAGGCTGAGAGTCCCCACAATTTGTCATCTGCAAACTGGTGGCTCAGGAGAACCAGTGGTGTGGTTCTAGTCCAAACCCAAAGGCTTTTGAGGACCAGGGGAGCCAATGGTGTATGTCCCAGTCTGAGTCCTAAGGCATAAGAACCAGAAACGTTGGGGGAGGAGATGGATGTCCATCTCAAGCCAAGAGCAAATGATCCCCTCCTCTGCCTTCCTGTCAATTCAGGCCCTCAATAGATTGGATGATTTTTCTCCCACATTAAGGAGGGTGGATCTTCTTTACACTGATCTTTTCCAAAAATGCACTCACAGACACAGCCAGAAATGATGTTTTGCCAGCTAGCTGGGCCCAGCCAAGGTGACAAATAAAATTAAGCATCACAAGTGGGTAGGGCTCCCTAACAAATGTGCTTATTTGAATGGTTCTGTGCCAGGCAGATGGGTTAGTGCAGGTGGCCACCAAAGGCCATGGCCAGGAGAGGAAAGCAGGAACAAAAACATGTCAAGAGAATGCTGGTGGTTACAAATAAAGAAGCCAAATCTGTTGTCATGTTCCAAGGACAAATGTGTAGCTGAAGGTGAAACATAAAGCCAAGGGGTGGAGACCTCAGCACGGGAATATGGTGGATGCGAAGGGACAAAGGCAAGAACGAGGGGAGAGGGTGTAGGATTTCCACCTCCTATGGGGGAGCAGGGCTGACGTCATCACTGGTTGGCACTGCATGGTGCTTTAGTGGATACAGCCTGAATGATAGGAAAATGTCGGCATGGGCAGTGTTTTAGGAGGATGTAGGAATTCTATTTCAAAACGTCTGTGGTGTGGAAGCTGTCTAGCAGTGGGGGAGGAGCAGTGGGTGTGTTTGCTGGTTGGATCCATTGCAAAACTGCTCTTTCCTCAACTCACATAAGCTGTACATTGACATACAGATTGAAAACACTTCCTAAAAGCACTTGGAACCTGTCACAGTTTTCGTTCTTTAATTCTTATATATATATAGGTACACTTAAAAATATTATGGAAAACTACTCCAAGCAGAACTGAAGAAAGCCTGAGAAAGATAAAAACTTTTTTTTTTTTTTGGCATCAACTTTAAGACTATGTCTGTATAATTACTTGGAGAATTCAGCTTTGACATTTTCTCAGTTGAGATAAGGCAAATGACCACTCAGCACCATAAAGCTGGGAAAGCAAATCCGGCTGGAAACCTCGTCCCTTTTGGAAGCAAGGCTGGTTTCTTTTTGAGAGGGATGATTTTACTCCTCACTCTTTGGCTGCTAGTGTTTTATATTGAAGTTGGCAACCCCTTACAGAGAGGAGAATTCTGTCAGTTTAATAATTTTTCTTTTCTCCTTTTGAGCCTCAGAAATTTCATGTTCACAATTATATATATAGATTTCTTTTCCTGTATTCAGATGAAGCACAACTCTTTTTGAACCTGCTGAAAGTACACATTTAACACCCAAATTATGTACTGTCTATTGACTTTTATTTTATTTGAAGTAATAAAACAAGTTAATTTTAGAAAATTTGGAATATGAGGTCTGACCATTAAGTTTGCGTACTTGCCACTGTGCACTTACGTTGATAGCATTGTACAAACTACTCGTTAAGGTTTCATAACCTTGATATATCTTGTCTAATAGCTATATTCATGTTGACATATGGTGGCTTGCTGAGTGACATTCATTATCGTTGTTGCATGTTTTTGTGTGCTGCTGTAAGAATGTGGGAGCTTGAATTAGAGCAATAAATGACGTTAAATTTCTTGTTAAACTTGGCAAGAGTGGAAGTGAAATCAGAGACATGTTAGTCCAAGTTTATGGGGATAATGCCATGAAGAAAACAGCAGTTTACAAATGAATTAAATGTTTTTCTGAGGTGAGAGGATGTGTCACTGATGAAGAGATCAGGGCGGTCAGTAACAAGCAGAACTTACAAAAACATTGCAAAAATTCATCAAATTGTGCATCAGAATTATCAGCTGACCGTGAGAAGCATAGCAGACCAAGTAAAAATCAACAGAGAAATAAGAAAATCTTAATTCAAAATCTTGGCATGAGGAAGGTGTGTGCAAAAATGGTCCTGAAGGAGCTTACTGATGAACAAAAGCAGAGTTGAAGTTTGCCAAGACCTTTTAGAAAGGCAAGACAATGTTTTAGGCCATGTTATCAAAGGTGATGAGACATGGGTGTATCAGTATGACCCAGAGACAAAGCATCAAAGTGTACAGTGGAAGTCAGCCCATTCTCCATGATCAAAAAAGTTCCATCAGTCTAAATCAAGAGTCAAATGATGTTGCTAACCTTTTTTGATATCAGAGGGATTGTTCATTATGAATTTGTACCAACTGGACAGTCAACCAGGTTTACTATTTGGAAATGCTGAAAAGGTTTTGCATGAAAGCAACCTGAACTTTTTGCCAAAAACTCATGGCTCCTGCATCATGACAGTGCAGTAGCTCACACGGCCCTGTCTGTGAGGGAGTTTTTAGCCAGTACACACATAGCTGTATTGGAACACCCTCCCTACTCACCCGATCTGGCCTCCATTGACTTTTTTCTTTACCCAAAGATAAAGGAAATATTGAAAGGAAGACATTTTGATGACATTCAGGACATCAAGTGTCAAACTATGACAGCTCTGATGGCCGTTCCAGAAAAAGAGTTCCAAAATTGCTTTGAAGGGTGGACTAGGCACTGACGTTGGTGCACAGCTTCCCAAGGGAAGTACTTCGAAGGTGACCATGGTGATATTCAACAATGGGATATGTAGCACTTTTTCTAAGATGAGTTTGTGAACTTAATTGTCAGACCTTGTATACAATAAAGCATATAAAAGAAGGAAGCTTAAATCGACCACCCTGAGATAATTCCTGTTCCTATTTTGATATTTATCTTTCCAGATATTTGATGTGTTAAATGATATTTTATGGTAATGATTTATGTTTTACATACTAAATTGTAATCTAGTTTTTATTATTTTTGTCCATGAAATAGACCCTCTCAAATGGATGTACCACCATTTGGACAAGAATTGTCAGGAAAAAAATCCAACCATTGTCACTATAACGAGAATGGTTACATGACTGGATACTTTCCAGACAGCCCTTACACATTGTGTTTCTCCATCTTCCCTATTGCAAACAACTCTGGTTCTTATCTTGCAGATAAATTGATGAGCATATTCACAATGTTTTCCTCATTATCAGTACAATTCTAGAATTAAATACTTTTCTGGATCTCAGAGGAATTGTGGTTCAACTCAACTTTTAAGGAGTCAGGGGCCAGCCTGGTTGGATGATAGACAAGTAGGTTAATAGTGAGTCTGCATCTTCATTGGGTGGGGGTAGTTATTTGGGGAAACCGAGAAAGAGGGAAGGCAAGGACTTGGTTGGTTAAGTCTAGATAAGATTGTGATTTAGACGTGCCCATGTGACTGTACTTCATATTTCTCTAATTTTTATAAGCCTCTACAGCAGACATTACCACCATTATTTTAGAAAAACAGCAGTTGAGGCTCAGGTAATTTATCTAAGTATTTTTCTTAAGGTCAAGCCTCGAGGTCAGGGTCTCTTAACCTCTATTCTATTGACCTTTCTTGGGCTAGATAACTGTTGTGGTGGGTTGTCCTGTGCATTGCAGAATGCTTAGAAGTATCCCTGTCCTCTACCCAGTAGCACCCCATCTCCAGCTATGACAACCAATCATGTTTCCAAATATTGCCAAATGTCCCGTGAGGTGCAGTGGGGGTGTGCACTTACCTCCTCTGTGGGTAGTATTGAAAACAAACTTCAAATTTTAATGTGTGTGATTCCAAAAGCACATGTTCTTTTCCCTACAGCATTTCCTGAAAGCCTCTTTCCTGAATCGAAGTCAAAATCTGCTCTAGGGTTTGGCTGGTACCAGAACCAGTTTGTTACAGAGGCTCTTAATGGCTTTTCCATGCTCTTAAAGTTTTATAGCCCCTCTCAGATGATTGAAAAGATTGAAGTCATTCAGTATCTCCTCATCTTTCCCTTTTGTTCCCCACTGTCTCCCCACATCACTCCAAATAAACTTGAGATATTCCTTTAACCACTCCTCTCCCCACTTGCCGATGGGAAAAGTGACGTACTTGGAGGTGTGGTGGAGAGAGCTAGGCTTTGGCGCGATGGAGCTCTGGGTTTGAACCAGCAGTGACCTTCAACAGGTTATGTAGCCATTCTAAGCCTATTGCTCCTCATACAGAAAAATGGGGATTAAAAACACACACATGCATGGCGATAGTTTGAGGAATAAATGAGCTGCCATACTTGAAAGTACCTAACAGAGTGATGGCATAGAGGAGACAAATCTAAGTCAGAAGTTTCTGAGCCTCCTTTCCGCACATGGGTAAAGCTGTTTGCTGGACCCACCCATTCCCTTCTCTCCTGGGAGCCTGCTTCAGTAATACTATTTCTCTTTCTTTGTCTCTCTCAAAACAATACAAATCAGAGCAGAATTCTGTGTATAGCATAAAATTTTAAGAGAAAAGTCAATGAGAATACTACTACCTTTGAAAAGATTTAGTTTTTGACCATGTATGTAGTCATGTACTTCTGTGATCATGTATGTGTATAATTTTGTACCCTGGCCTCTTCACTTAATATTTTATCTGTACAATATAGACACACTGCTATGTAGCATTCCTCGTGTATTAAAAAATAACTAAATTGATAGTCTTATAGTTTAACTATTTACCTACTTTCCAATAGTTCAATTGCTTTTGATCTGGGGCTGTTTTAACAATACTATTAGGCACTTTTCCAGGATGTTAACTTTTTCTTTTGACTTGTTTCTCAGGATAAACTTCTGTGCTAAATCAAAGGAAGTGCATATTTTAATGGTTTTTATATGTTTGAAAACTAGTATCCAGAAACATAGTTCTAGATTGTATCAATATTGGCAATCAACTTGTGCAAAGCTTTCACCGTGGGGTTAATGAGAATTTGATTTCCCCTCCCTCCTCTGTAAACATATTGTTATCAACTTTCTAGGTACTGATTTAATAGATAAATTGACTTTATTAGAGTTTAATTTGCATTGTTATTTTATGTATGGCCTATTGATTAAGCCATACTATTTTTGCATGTTTATAGATTATATTTTCTTATACTCTTCTCTATATTCTGATAGTTAATCATTTGATCACCTTAGCCTGCAAATGAAAACCAACTTTTAAATATTCCTAAAATGAACCTTTCCTTGAGTTTTCTCGTTAAACTCTAAGCTTGTTCTCATCTTTTAGTCATTTTCTAAATTTAATACAAGTTTTGGTGTCAAAAAGAATAACACTATGAAAATGAAAGTAGAAAAAAAATTTAGAGAAAAAAACTGTAAAAGAAAAAATTTATATAATGGAACCATGCTAATATAACTAATTTAAAATTTTATTTTGTTTCCATAAAGTTTTGTTGCATACATACATACATATATACATACATACAAAATTAGGCTAATTTTAAATGTGTTTTCATATTTAATATATTTTTTACTTAACATATGTCATTAGTATTTTGTCATATTCTTAGCCTCTCAAAGCACTAATACAAGTGGTCAAAGTATATTTCATAAAAGAGCTATATCATCATGTATTTAACTGTTGCTCTATTATGCACTTAGGCTAGAAACATGTTTCCTGCCATTATAGTTAATATTGCATTGAGCATCCTTATACACAAATGTGTGTACTCATGTTTGACTATTTAGGATATGTTTCTGGAAGATTACTGATTCCACAGATATAAATCTTCTAAAGACTCTCAATTCACATTGCCAAATTGCATTTCAATTTAAGTTGTACCAGTTTACCCTTTCTTACCATAATGGGTAAGTGCCTAATGCAACCTTCCCATCACTAGGATTATCTTGAAAAATCTTTGCTACTTTAATACTTGAAAAATGTTAGTCATTAAATTCACATTTTCTTGATTATTAGGAAGGTTGATCTTTTTTTTTATATGTCCATATTTGTCATTTTACTTAGATGAATTGTGTCTTACTTCCTTTGCCTATTTTTGTTTTGAGATTTGAGTGATGTTTTTATTGATTTGTAAAAATTTTTTAAATGCTAAGACTATTATTGTATTATTGACATATTTCTTATAAATAGTTTCTTGGGCAAGTACTTTTTATTTAAAGTTTTCCATGATAACATTTGATGTAGAAATGTCTTTTTCATTCATTACGTTTAAGCTTAAGCTTTTCTCTATCACAAAATCCTTGAGGTATTACCTACCAGTTCTTTCCCTCTTCCTGTCTATCTATCATCTGTCTCATGTTTAGCAGATAAATAAATCTAGACTTTGCTCTATTCTATGGTGGTATTGTAAATAGCCCAAAATTACTTTGTTACATAGAAAAACCCTTTAATATTATTTGTTAAGTTTACCTGTCAAACGGGATGCTTATTTATTATACATTAAGTACTACAGCTACCCTGTCCGATTGCCTTAATGACCACATTAGCTTTGCAGTACTGCTTAACATGTGGTAAAGTCAGATTCCTTTTTATTTCACTTCATTATAAAATTCTCTCTGCCACCATTATCTGCTTGTCATTTTTTATAAATCTCAGAGATGTTTAGTGAATTTTCCTCAGAAATGTTATTGTAATTGCACGAAAGCAGTTACAGTCTCTGCCTTAGCGGGAGTGTAATCTACAAAGGGAGAGAGACAGTAACTACACAAAAACATAAGTGAATGTATAATCTCAAATAAGAATGCATGTATTGGAAGCCATGAATAGGGTTTGGTAACTCAAGAGTATGTGGGTTTGTGAGGCTGCGAGGGAAGCTACTCATCTTGTGTGTTCATGGGAGATCTTTCTAAGGAGAGGTCTTTTAAGCCTAAGGTCTAAGGATGGGAAGGATCCAGGTACCCGAAGAGCAAGAAACAATTGCAGGTAAGGCAGCCAGACAGATAAAGACCCTGAGGTGAGAGTACCTGAGCGTGCTTGAGAAGCTTAAACAATGCGAGGGGGCCAGGAGTGTCATAAGCGAGGGGTAGAGGCAGGTAATGAGGCTAAGAGGATGGAAAGACCGGACTTGTGAGTCTGAGCATTATATTTAAAATGTAATGGGGAGTCATTGAAGGATTTGAGGCAGGCCAGTGGTATGATCAGATTTGTTTGAAAATGATTATTTTAGCTACAAATGCTAGTAGTATTTTGAATATTTTGCATTCAGTTACTTTATTAAAATTTGTATTATAATTCTAGAAGTATTTCAGTTGGTTTATAGAGATATATAATCATTACTTTCAAATAATACTTTTTTCTCATCATTGATAATAGTCACACCTGTTGTATCAGTTTTGTATCCTGTAGCCGTGTTTGGATGTTTCAAAATCTTAAAGAGTAAAGGCGACAGTGGTTGTTTCCTTCTTTCTTTGATTTTAATGGCAATGCTTTCTTTGTGTGTGCCAAAACTAAAGATGATGATAAATTTTATAATTTAGCATGCTGTATTTCTAAACACGTTTTCATCTGTAACAGATATTTGATTGTATCAATGCCATTTTGCATCTATATGATGATCAATCACATTGCGCTTGTCTTGATTATTCTGAGCTGACCTCTTCTCATTACAACTCTCCATTCTAGAGACTCCGTGGAAGTGATACCATTAACAAAAACAGAGAGCTCATGAGGAGGGAAATTAATTGATTTCAATAGTCACACAGAATTACCTGATTCTAGACTTTCAGATCATTACAAATACAGCTTTAAACATATACTCTTGAGCTCATTTGTTAGGTTTTACTTGGTGAACCTAGGTCCTGTGTGCAGGAAGGGCCAGGGAGAATAAAGAGGAAGGAAAGAACTTGAGGGATAATATTATGTACTCAAAGGTGCAAATATTTGAGGGGCTCTTCATTGCATGATTCAAATGCTACCTTTCCCTTAATATTTGTGTAGTTCTTGGCAGGATACCAATCCTTCAGGGATAAGAATATCAGCTTTGCAGGAGGGCTGTGAGGATTGGATGATGAAATTTAAATAAAGAATTTAGCAGAGTGACTGGCATAGAATCATTCTTAGAGAGATTTTAAAATGAGCCTAGCACTGTGCTTAGAACTGTTTTGTGCTAAAATGTCAACCCTATTAATTTTCCCAACAACCCTCTGAGGGAGGAGAAGTAGTAGGTCCTTGAATAACATTTAATATTGTTTCATTACAACGTTGATGAGATGACTTAGGAACTTAACTCTCCTTTATAGCAATTAGCCTGTGGTAAAATTGGTTGGTTACCTTATGTGCCATTTCACTTAAAGTCACAGAACCTATCAACAATGTTAAGAGAGGACTTAACTGTGTTATCATCATTATCGCAGGAAGGGGAGACATGAAACCCTGAAAGTCTTAAGTGTTTAGCCTAAGATTCCACTTCGAGTAAATGGTAGCACTGAGGTATGAACTCAGCAGTATGGCTGCAGAGTGCCTGCCCTTGACCTCTACTCGAGACATAACCTCTTGATGGAAGTAGATTGCATGTATCTTTTTCTATTCACTGAGCTGCAAGCCTTAGAAATCAGGCAGTATAGAGCACTACATTTTACACTGAGGAAACTGAGGCCCAGAGAGGTAAATGACTTTCCCAGGTCATAAACAAATGAATGCCAAAAACCCAGACAGACATCTTGGTCTTCCCACTCCATTTGCCAGCTTTTGCAAGTCCAAATGCCTCCTGGTATCTCTACTTTGGAACACAGTTGGGCTTGCTCTCAAGCTCTTGGGTGGGCCTCAAGTCTTACAGAGTGACAAGAGGCATTTATCTGCATTGCATGATTTCTTTCAACTAATTTTATAAAACTTTTCTTTTAGGTCAGAGATAATTATTTCAAAGGTTTTAATTATAAACCTTTGTGGTTTTTCATGAGGGTTTACAAGTGAATTATGTTTATTATGTTTCTGAATGAAGAAGAAAGCCTGAAGGAAAAGTGAAGACAGAATGAACATACTTAAAATACCTATGCATATAAGTCTTGTAAGTTTATTCAGATGCCAAAATGAATTCATCCCTAAATAATGTGGATAAATCAACACTACAGCACTGATCCCGGTTTCTAACTGAGGAATGTGGTAATATCAGAGGTTTTTCCCATGGAGGAAACCTTCCTCAGTGGACTTAGCTGATATTATCTGATGAGGAATGAGTTTGTAGCAGGAATCTAGGCCCGGCAGAGAGAAAGAATCACTCCAACACCAAAGATAGACGTGGAAGGGATTCTTTATTCGACTGGCGGAGCTGTGGCAGACAGAGTCTGACATGGCCGAGCTCCCTGACTCACCCTGGTTCTATCTTTTCATAGGACTTACGGGCTTTCAGTCAAAGGGGCAATCATGTTGCCTTTTGATTGGTGGTTCTAATGCACTGGCGCAAATTCTTGGTGGGCTTTTACAGAAAAAAAGAATTAGCATGAATCCGCACAAGTTCCAAGGGTCCAGGAAGTCAAGTTTTTCATGGGGGTGGACTTATTACAGGGAGTGTCCTTGGACTTGGGCAGGAACTTTCTGGCATGCTAGATATGGGTGGATAACTCCTTAAGGCAGGGTTTCCGCTCTCAAGTTGAGGTGTTGAAACGTTAAATTCAAGGAATGTTACCTATATCCTTAGATGTCGTTCGTTGTTGAATGTCTTCATGGTCATTTCTTCCTTTCTTCTCTGAAGTTTTTATGTTATAGCTATGGACCTCCAGCAATTTTTTTCTGGTCGCTCTTTCAACTATTGTTCCACCGAATCTGACTAAATATTATCGCCCATATCTCTTGAGACTCCTTTTATAGCACTTGTAATGACCTCTTATTTTCTACTTGATTGTAGATCTAACTAAATTTTTATGCACCATCTTGGGGAGTCTCTGGAAAGACTGGCAGGTACGGTGCTGCTGTTACTAAAGGGAGTGTATTGCCTCTTCTGTTTGGTAGGACTTGTGCCACTCCTTAATAAGCATCTCCAGGGGCCCCAATCCCAAGCAGTCTCTTTTCCCCAGTGTTCAGTTCTCTCCCATGGAGGCTGTTAGCACTGACAAGGGTACGGTGATACTGTTCAACAAACTGCATTGAACCACTTAGGATCTCCTCTTGGTGCCTAGAGGTGAGTCCTCACTCCTTAGCATGACGTTCCAGGCAGTTCATGGATGTGGCTACCCATCCCAATGGCCCTCCTAATTTCCTCTCCCCAGCCTCCCCAGCACACTCATTGCTCCTGAGCACGCCTTTTTCTCTTACTCCTCTGCGCCTTCCTTCTACCATTACTCCTGCCTGAGGTGTTTTCTTCGTACTTTGCTTCTAGAGAGATCCTAAGCCTCCTTATAAATTACAATTTACGAGTGTCCAGGGCTCTGCAAAGCCTTCCCTAGATTCTTATCATCCTTTCCTCCTAGCTCCTTTCTACCTTTGCTTCTGCCCAGAGAGGAAAAAAAAAGAAGACTCTAGCTCTTTTGGGCTCCATATGAATCAGAGATCTTTATGTATGAAGAATTGCATTCAGCTATGAATAACAGGAATGTTCTAAAAATGGCTCAAACCAATTATGAGTTTTGTTTTTCTACTTAAATGTGTTGTCTGGAGGTTGACATTCCAGGGCTAATGCGGTGGTTCTATCAGAGTCAAGGCTCCTTCTGTTTTTTTTGATGAGCTACCTTTGACATTGCACCTTGACCCAGGAAATTTTTATTTGTGGGAGACCTTCAAGGACAGGGGCTATATCATTAATTCATTTGGCATTGTTTTCATTGTTCATATCCTTTAGGGCACATACAATAGAGCCTGGAACAGAATGACTATGCAATAAATGCTTATTAAATGAATGATAAATAAATGAAGAGTGAGATCATTTCTCATTTGGGGGAAAAGAGAAAATATGTATTTGATTGTAATTAATACAATCTCAGAGCCATAGCCTATAGCATTTAAGAACATTCATTGTATTTCCTTATTTGCCTCAGAAATCATACTTTGGTTTATTTGAGAAGACATCCACTTTTTAAGATCTTAGTGCTTTGATCTGAAAAATGAACTTAAAATCTAGGCACACTTCAAGTTAGAGTGTAATGTATTCCTAAAAACAAATGTTACAAATTGGAATGTGCTTCTTATGGAAACAATATTATAATTGACACTTACATTTTCAACCAAAGATTTGTTAACAAATCACAGAAATGATGATTAGTATGTCAAAAAACACAAAGCCATAACATTAATTTAAAAGTGTAAAATCATGCCTTATGTTATAGGAAACGAACATACACTTACAGTAAATATTTATGAAACAAGGAGTCCAAATATACCATAAATTGTACATTGTATATAAAATGCAACTCTATTATGCCATAAACACGACATAAAACAAACATGCTAGTGATAATCATCTTTCAAAGGTTTGGACTAAATCCCATTGATGTTGTAACCTTGGGACTGGCTTACCACAGTCCATATCACGTAGGAGATACTCAACAAATGCTTGTGGGTTGAATTAAACTGAATGGATACACAGGTAAACTGAGGCTCATAGCAATTGCCTTGTTTTCCCAAGGTCAGAAAGTTAAGTAGGTACTGTATCTCTTACCTAGTTTTTCTGGCTAAGTTCAACATCTTTCAATATTATTTCACACAGACATTGATGTTTCACATGACCCAGGTCTGCAGATAAAAATTTGAATAGCCATGTTCTTTTACTTTTCATAAGTTTTCTTGGAATACAGACATTCAAAGACATTTTACTTACCTTAGTTCTGTCTATTGTAGAATAATACATAACACAAGTAAGGTTGTGATTGATGAGTGTGATGGAAATGGTGTTTTTTAAATGACTGTTTTGACAGGAAAGGCTAACCTAAAATTTATTCTGGTTCTTCACCTTTTTATTTAGAGTTCTATCAGTTTACTATTGGGACGAAGAAAGGCCACTATATAACATTAAGCAATGACTTTACTCCATTTGGCTGTTGTGTATGGGACTCAAAGCACTTCCCATTTCATGGAAAGTTTGACACAGGAATTACCACTGAAATAGCTAATAATTTTATACAATGCTCTCCCAATGCATGTATCAAGGATTGCGAAAACAAGAAGACTATGGTATGTTGAGACTATTTGGCAGTGTGTGTTATAGTGTTCAAAATCATGACATTTTGATTCTGTACTCTGCGAGTTCTATTCCCTTCTCTGCTTATTAGGAGAATGGGATTAGAAAGTTACCGAACTCTCTGTGTGATAGTTTTCTCATCTGAAAAATGGGGGCAAGAATAGTGTCTACCTCATATGTTTTTGTAAAGGTTAAATGTCTAAAAATAAGTAAAGCATTGATAACAGTGCTTTGCAGGAAGCAAGTGTTTAATGAATGGTAGCAAGTACTGTTCTGGGTTTTATACTTTTGAACAATGGTGGGAACTTCTCATTTTTTGTCTAAAATGTACTGAGGGTAAGGAAACCAGATAATTTTGCTTCTTATGGGTGTTAGTAAAATGCAAATTAATGGCTATCATTCACAGAACTGTAGTTCTTCTGTTTATAAGAATTCTGAAATTTATAGTTGGAGTCAAAGCTGTGTTTACTACTAGATTATAAACTGTAAGAAGGAAGAGATCCTCTCTCTGTTTTAATTACATCTGTTTCCCAAACAATTAGCACATTGTAGGTGTTCAATAAATAATTTGTAATGAGTGAGTAAATAAATGGATAAAATAATTAGAAGTCTGATTTGTGATTAAGTTTTCCTTGTCACTACTCAGTACCTAGCCCCTGTATAAGGTGGCGATCTTGAATTGACTGCTGAGTGTATTAACTTGACATGTAGTTGTATCCTTGTGAAATATAGTTCTTTTGGAGTTTATAAAGATATGGATGTATTACTAGTTTTTATCAGTGCTGGCTATTAGTCTCCAAATTACAGCAATCTTAATATTTCCACATCATTGCTGCTCTTTTAATTATATAAACCATAATAGAAAAAAGGGACTATAATTTAATTCATTTAAATTTCTTACAATGGAAAGGATGTCCATGACTATTAAGTAGGAGCTAAATGTTTAAATGTGTATTTAAATATGATCTTTGCGAGGTATAATAACTTATGAATAGAGACTTTGTGTTTTATATTCTGTCTTTGTCTTAAAGATTTTGTTGCTGACAAACCATTAATAGTTCACAAGTAGCTTCTTGAGTAATAATGTGTGTGGGTTATTTTGTGTGGTGCCCCTCTGTCTGGTTTACTGACTTTAGGAATGATTTAAAAAGTTTTTTCTTCCTGAGGGCTTGATAAGGCTTGGGAACTACTTTTATGACCTAGAGACTTTGATACTTCTGTTATGATATGGATACAAAGAAGTGAACGACTATATTAGGTTGAATCACATATCAAAATGAATAATTCTATTTGTGTTGGCATATTTTGTGAATATTGGATGCTCTCAGGCCTTGAAGTTTTTATTCGCTTATTGGCTGTTGGGAACTTGATACTTTGTCCATAAACAGTGTTAGTGAGTGAGATTCAGAAACCACTACCTCCCTACTTCGCCCCCCCACTCATACATTTATAACTGTTGTTTTGATGGAAAAATCTCATTCCAAATTCCAGCTCCTCCTGGTGCCTAATTTTGTGCTGAGTAGAAAGTAGGTACTCATTCAATGTTGCATGACCAAATGATGTCCAGAAAGTTTCTTTGGAGTGGCCCTGGAATTGCAGCTGCCATCTGCACTTGAACTTTTCTATAAGGCCTCAAATGGCATGGGAAAAATTTTGATGCAATAGCATCCATGGTAGGAGCAGAATGGGCAAGAAGATACTCCTGAATCCTGAGAATCTGGGTCAAAGGTAGGAATAAAATATTAATATTCTTGTTAATGGAAGTCACTCTTTGTGGAATACTCATCATGTGTCAAGAACTGTGTAAAACTCCTGTGCCCATCATCTCATTTAATTCTCAGGATGCCAGTTTTGTGAGTGAGAACCCTAGGGATATGAGTAGGTAGCTTGTCCAAGAGCACAGAGCTGCAGGTGCCTAAGCCAGAGTGTCCTGGCCCCAGTTTTCATTTCTTTCCCTCTCCCTGCTCAGCTCCCAGAACGATTCAGCCTTGGTGGGTGGTCTGTCCCTGCAGAAATGACTACACCCAGTCCTGCAGCTCCCTGGCTGGGAATCGAACCCAGGCTGCAGCGCTGACGGCGCCAGCACCAAAGCCTTAAGCCACTACACCACCAGGGAACTCCCGAAGATTTGGTTAATACAACATGGGAAACAGAAATTGGAAGCCCACTGTTTATGGGTTCAAGCCATATTAATTCACCCCCTTCTGCAAAAGCAAATACTTTGTTCTTTGCCTGAGACTCCTATGCCTATTCGTAATTGTTTATGAATTTGAGGAGGAAAAATATGACTGACTATCAATCTTCAAACCCCAGTTTGGGGAATATGATTAATTATTAACACCTGCAAACCTAGTGTAGGCCTGCTGTTGTGATGCTGTTTCATATTTATTGGTTTGTTTGCTTTGGTTTGGTTGGTGTGTTAGAAATCTTCTTTTGTGACCTCAGATCCTTCTGCAAACAGAACTTTATGAAAAAAAAGATCAATTAAAATACAGGGGGAAAACCCCAACCTTTGCTTGTGGGAACAGAGCCTCAGATATCTACACACCAGCACTCCTTAAGCTACCTTGCAGTGTGCAGGTTGGAGAAGGTGACATTTACACAGAAATGCCCAGCAGGCCAAAGAAACAAGAGTTGAAACTGAGCCACCACAAACATTGCGGCTTGTAAACCTGAAAACAGGAAGGGTGACCTTTCCAAAGGCTAGAAATGTTCTTTCCAGCCTCTAAAATTCAAACCATTTTTGATGTCAAAATTTCAAGTTCCAAGTTGCTGCTTTCATAAACATGGCTGAGTTGAAAACTGTTGTAGCTGAAACTCCAAGTCTACAAAGGAAATCACACATAGGGTCTGCAGGGATGGGCCTGGCTGAAAAATCCTTTGCCACTGTCTTTTCTTTTCACAGTTGACATATGTAGAATGGCAGACAGTAATAGCCAGCCTTTTTAACCTTGGGTCTCTGAAAGGCTCACCTCAGTGTCATTCCACAGCAGGTAACTTCCTGAAGTGCCACTTCCTTTGTGACAAGATACATCAGCAACAACTCAGTATTACTTGTAAACTCAGGTTTGGATGCAAACTTGGTGTCAAGAGAGCTAGAATAGTTTAGTGGAGAGTTAGGAAGACTTGGAGAAGACGTGAGGGCTGTCTGCAATGGCATGAAGGGCTCTTATGAGGAAGAGTGGTATAATGGATGCCTGGTCTCCATCCTGCCATGCTCAGCTCTCTGCCATGTCTGTGATCTCCTCCCCTGGGTTCTGTGTGCTTTTCTATCAAAGGCTCACACCTGAAAGCTTCCTTCAGAGGACAGTTCTCAGGATGCTCAACTGTCTTCCCCACAGACACAGAGAGACAGAAGTGCAGAAAGAAAGTGTAGGTCCCCAGGGTGGTCCTTTGGGGAATGACTGATTCATGATGGAGTATAAAAGCCCAGCTTCCTTGCTCCAAATAGGGACAAAATTGGAAGCTGTAACTTAGTGTCTAGGGAGCTCCCCTGCAAGATCTGGCTGAAGCCGCCCTCCAAGGGACTTGACCGTATTTTTGCTGTGTATAATGCATACTTCTTTGTGAGGGAAAAAAAAGGATGCACATAATACATGGGTAGTACTAATTCTGTATCTATGTAAATGTTTTTAATTCTTTTATTTATGCTTCTGAGTTCAAAGTGTAACTCTAAAATTCAGTAACAATATTAGTATGCAAAATAATATCCTGGAATATGATAATTGGTTTTTATTTTATATAAAAAATTTTTATACATAAAATCTCTTGCACCTTGTATCTGTTCCTATGTTTTGTAATTATTTGTTACATAAAATTTCTTGTTCCATAATATGTTTAAAAATAAGTGCTAAAGTTCCTCTATAATATAAAAACAAGTACCTAAATATAAACAAATAAAAGTCTGAATTAAAAAATTGAAACAAAAGATTTCTTTCCCCTGAAAATTTGGTCCAGAAACGTGGGTGCGCGTTTTACCTGGGAGCACATTATACCCAGCAGAATATGGTAGCTTGCCATTGGTCTTTACTGGCTTCTGCCCTTTTTCTGTCCCCTTCCTCCCACTCTTGACAAGTTCTCCCAGGAGCACTTCCATAGTAAGTCACTGACATAAAAAAGATTTATTCTGTTGAATCTGGAAAACAAGATTTGGACAGGGGATAACAGGGGGAAGCAGTTTTAAATCAATACAAGGAAAAAAAACTTTTTACACATGAATATCTCAAATATGATTTGTGAGAAGCTACCTAGAAATATTGAAATAAAGGCTGGATGAGTAGAATTGGCACTGTGGTTGGTGGGAGATCATGTGATAAATATGAGGTTGCTTTTACGACTCCAAGCCAGTGCCTTACCATGGAATATGAGGGCACGCAATTGAGCCTCTACCTTCACAGGTGAACTGCCACATTTGAACCATATTTAACATGGCTTTTCACAGTGCTTGTCTATTTTCAGATTATTAGAGGGCTCTTTCTCTGTGTCAAGCAGGGAATGTGGCTAACTGGGCAGCATATAGCTCCATGGGGACAACTGGTACAGCTGAGAGACATAACACCAAATTAACTCCAAGTTAAAAATGTCTGTGAAAACCTCACCTTACAAGGATAGAAAATACTGGTTAAAGCAGAAATTATGCCCCAAATAAATAAACAAATTAAAAGCATAGGGAACTGACTGCTAACTGAGCTAAGGGTACACCACAGCAGACAATGACACAGAACGATGGTTCAGGCATCACGAGGAACTGATGCACTGAGGTGTGACTGAGCTGAAGTTTGGTTGACTTGGTTAGTGATGTTTTGAATGCTTCAGCGCCTTTAGGATGGCTACCAAATTCTGGTGTTTGAAATCTGATGGACACCAAGAGGTCAACAACGGTTTTTTGGCACCATTGCCCCACCCTGCAAATGTCCATGGCTTTCCCTGCCTAGAGTTTAAGGCCTCCATTCTGTGGCCAGGCAGGCGCAGACCCTAACCTGGCCCTGGGGACAGTTTTATGGTAGCACACACAGAGTGTTGGTCTTATCTGCATGTAGGGAGAGAAGAAGAGGTCTCATATTGGGCGTAGTTCAAGTATGACAACGAACCAGTGTTACATTGCAGCAAGGTGGAGGCAGTTCAGAGAGAGCAAAAAGAAAGAGAAAAGCTAAAAAATCACAAGAAGCCAAGTGAAGGGAAAATAAAACAACAATCCTAAAGCTAAAAGCTTGAAAAGGAATACGCAATTGCACTAAGGGAACTAATAGAGATGGGCGTGAAATATTTCACACAACAGTTGAGGAAGTTTCTGCCAAGTGGCGCTTTCCCAGAAGTCCTGGGTGGCTGAGAACATCGACACCTTCACTTCCTGGCCTCAGCCTAGCTACATAAACCCTAGATTTCTCTCTGATCACCTTGCACCGCTCCAGTTTCGCTGGCTTACTCCACGTCGCTTATTCATCGCTTTTACTCATGTAACTGTCCCTAGCTCAGCCAAACCAAATCCTCCCCGTCTCTAACGGCCCAGCTCTGCGGTCTGCTCCACAGCGTCTTCCACAGTCCTTCCAGCTTACAGAACACGCACTGTCTTTTGAAGCCAAAGCACATCACTCAAACCATTCTTTTGACCCTTCTCATGGAATGTTTTCTGAGATTTTTCTCTTGCTTTATTTTATATATGCCATTTTGCATCTTGGGCACCTCTAGATTCATCTCTTGCCTGACATATTAAATTGCTCATGCTTTTACTTCTCAAGTAAATGCTAACCTACCCTTACCCTTCTGTTGTGTCTATAACACATCTGGGCTATTTGCATGTAGACAAAGCAAAGAGGAGGATTTAAGAAATTTGAAAGTTTCAAGGAAAGCATCATTATGCATTTGGCCTGAATTATATTTTGTGTTCACTTGGAAATTGTTGACCATTCACCTGCATCAAGATTTCTGCTTTAGTTCTCCACCTCCTCTCAAGTTTGGTGCATAGATGACATATGAAAAAGTCTATGTGCAAATATGACTAACACAACCAGATCACGTATGAATATGTAGTGATCCACGCACTCAGTGTCCGAGGGATTTGTTGCAGTAAGAATAATGTTGGAATCAGCTCCATTGGCAAATCTCACGATGTGACGTATTTAGCTCATTAATTGGTGAGGGACTGCATCTCTCCACTATAACCTGATCATTCTCATTGATGTCAAAAGCAAACCATGTTCCAGGGAGTGGGTTTT
This sequence comes from Lyroderma lyra, assembly GCA_004026885.1. NCBI lineage: Eukaryota > Metazoa > Chordata > Mammalia > Chiroptera > Megadermatidae > Lyroderma > Lyroderma lyra. The sequence continues at coordinate 12,491 of PVJL010011993.1, read as the reverse complement.
GCTCAGCTGAGGAGTCCCTACTGTGAGCTTTTCGTCTCACTGTCCATCACACCTTGGGTTTGGCAATTTTTAGGAGTCGTGGAATGAGGCAGTGACACCCTGTGGTTCATTGGGAAAGTGAGACTTTATAATGGGAGGGCACACAAAGCAGGGGATTGATGGTGGTGGTGGGGCTCTGAAATCTGTGGAGATTTATTGTTGTGAGTTAGTGGTGTCAAGTTTGGTTCTGTTGCCATGGTGTTTGGCTGCTTGGATTGTTTGTTTTAGCTTTTGTAAATGTGCCCAGATATGAGATGTGCATTCAAGTGAACTGCAAGGAGGCTGAAGCAGCATGGTGAAAGAGAAAATAATTACACTCTGGTTTGGGAATGAGTCAGAATCCCAAGGTATTATTTATTGGTTGGGTTCATAAAAATATGCTCCTTAGCTTCCTTCTCAGAAATGAATTTCTACTTTCATTTTATGGTAATCAATATTTGCAGCCCCAATCCCTGCAATCAAACATGGAACTCAGATTAACATTCAAACTAACAATATTTAAACAGGAAATTTGAACTTGATCTGCGGATTACAGTCTTTACCCTTCAAATAAGGCAAGGTTTACATAATCAGCCTTCATAATATTTTTGCCAGTGAATGATATTTTCCTCTCATTTTGGCCTTTCCACTTTCAATGTAATGTTCTGAGCAAAAATTATTACCATGTACACAACTTTCTTCCCCATTTCTTCTTCTAAAACTTGTACAAGATGACTTGCTCCTCAGTTTTCTAACCAGAAATCCAATGGTTGTGTCATTGTGGATCCAGTGAAATGAGTAGGGCTTCCCTTCCCCTCTGTGAGTCCCTACTATTCCTAATTGCCTAAAATCCCATGGGAAGTGCTTCAGAATCCTAACTGCTCAGTTTCCCCAGAGAGCAAGTTTCAACAAAGCAGGTGGACTAATTAAGTGTTCCGATGTAGATGGCCAGTGCAGATCTTCATTTATTCGTGCATGCATGCATGCATGTATTCTTTCATTCTTGCTTTTATACATTTCATGATGCGCACAGTTATTTGTTTGTTCACTAGATATTCATGATGCATTCAACAGAAATTTAATGGTATTTTACCAGGTACCAGGCAAATAGGGTAAAGGGGATAAGTAAGACTTAACTTTGAAGAAGGACACAATGTAATGGGAGCAAAACCATAAGTCATCTAGTAATGGTGTGGTTTATGACACGTCCTAAGAGAGACAGGAGTGAAGTGTTACAGCTCTGCAAAAGAAGTGGTTTATTTTGACTTCAGTGTTGGTGACGATGGCTCGAAAAGGCTTTGTGGAAGGGAAGGACTTCAGCTTGGACTTAAAGATGATTTAGTTTTGTCTGGGAGACAAACAAGCTGTGGGGAGTTTCAGGTGGGAGAAACAACTGGGCAAATGCCATGATTTCTAATAAAAGATTATTTGGTTTAGTATTTTTGCAAGTTTAAGATTTACTCATGTCCTTGCTAGTTTCATTTAAATGATGCCAAATAACTCACTAGACTGAATATTTCAGTGGTCAACTGGTTACCTTGGCTTGTTGTAGATAGAACCACAGAGCAGCTAAGTGATCTACCTCTGTGTACTTCCAAAATCTTGGATTTCCAGTGGAACTGAAAGTATAACCCACATTTTTTGACTTGTAGGCCTCATGTGTTACTTAGCATTCTCATTCTTTTCAAGGTAATAGTAGTCTCTGCAAGTTTTGGTCTTTGGTAGATTGGAATCCATACCCAAAATTAGATTTAACATAATATGTTAACATTTGCATTGCTTCATTAATCAATAAAATATAATGACCCCTAACCCCATACAGCAGGTGCTTGCCTTCCTGCACATCCTAAACTGCTTCCTAGATATCTCCTAGAAATGCACCACAGAAACCACACATTTCCAAAACTGAACAATGCATCTTCTCTCTTGAACCTGCTCCTTCTATTTTCTATCTTAAAGTTACCACCAGTAATACATGGCAGAAGCATCAGAGTTACTATTGTTCTCTTCTTTTCACTCTGACTATCCTATGCTGCCATCCAGCCTACATCTTCTCAATTCTGATCACGTCTGCTGCTGTGGTCTCCCTTCCTCTAGTCTCAACCCTCTCCAATCCACCCTGCCTGTTGTGTCCAAATGCAAATTTGGTGATGTCACAGTCATTATAAGCCTGCAATGACTCACAGTTATGAATAGCCTTAGACATTAGGGGGTATCCAGGAGAGATAGTGAAAATAAACAAAGAAGGAAGAAGTGGAGAAGGAATGTGCATGTGTGTGAGAAGTTGGAGACAGGTTTGTTCCGTGATAAAATGAGTTGGAAAATGTTTGGTTAAATTACGTTAAATAGATTTTTTTATCCCCCAAGATTTAACTGAGTTTTGACATTGAGTGCATTTTAAATCTCTAAAATGGGAACTATACCACTCACCATCTCCAGCGCGTATTTGACTATAAATCCCGGCCCTGAGTGAGGAATCCCGATGGTATCTTGTGGAACACTAGTTAGGAAAAGCCGCTGCTCCGCAGTCATTCCTCGCCAAGGTCTTCAGAGCCCTTCTTATTTCGCCACAGTCGCTGAGTTCCGGAATATTGGCATTTTGAACTGCAGTCCACTTGTTGTCCCCGCAACACCACCTCTTTCTTTCCAGTGTCTTCAGTTCTTTCCTTTCTCCTGGCAAACAGACCAGAAGTGCCTCCTTTGCTTTCTCCGTTAAAACACTCTGAAAAAGAATTTTCTTAGCTACTGCGTGTGACCCATATGTTGTCTGCTGTGAGAAAACACGAAATGGCAACCACCATTTTATTTGTGAGCAATCATGTATTGTTCATCTTGTGTCTCCTCAAAATTTTAATGCAATGCATGGGAGATTTTGATGTGAACAACTGCAAAGTCTATGGTAATCTTTTTCTGGATGCTACTCAGTGCCACGGGTTTTCTCGGGGACATGAAACTTATGTCTGAGGAATTCTTAAAGTAGGACATCTTCTAAATCAGCTCTTATTTTGTCCTGGGCCTCTTCAGTTTGTGTACAGGTTCCTGTGGGAGAAGAAGGGGAAACTGAAACTAACATTCACCAAGACCAATTCCGGGAAAAAAATGAGTTAATGCATGGTTCAAACATTTGTAACTTCTATAATAGACTCTCATTTTGCACAATTTACTCAACTAATCAGAGCCACACCTATTTTAATCTATGTTTTTAAGGTGTCCTGGAGGTAGGTGATCTGGAGATCTGTTTTTTAATAAAATGATATCAGAAGCATTAAATATTATTATTACTATTGACTCTGAAAGTTACCCTATGCCAAAATTTTAAAAAAATGTTTAAGTCATTAAAAAAATTAAAAATAAAAACACTTTTCTGAATTAACGTGTGCTACTAATTAAATTAGTTATTTAATTCTGACATTGTGAGAGCGTGATGATGGACCTAGGCCTTGTTGACTTTAATGAAGTCTAATATTAAATCTAATTTCAAAAGGAATCAAAGGAAATTTTTGCTACAATCTTTCTTGGCAAGACTTCACTGCCACCATTTTCTCCTTTGACAAATGAGCATTATCATAAACTCATGTGAAGAAGTTTCTAGAAAAAAGTTTTTAATTTAATGTACACTTATTAGTCAGATAATGGGAAAGTTTGGATGCAGATTCAATTATCAAGCCCCCCCCCCCTACATTTTCAACAGTATCTGAATCAAGAATAATGGTCCATTAATTACCTATATTATCAGGAGAGTCACTTGGGATACTTTGGGACAAAGGGAGTATTCATTAGTGGGAAAAGAAAATGGACGGAGCTTGAATTCTTTATTTCTTGGGTCCATGCCAACTTCGAAAATGGCCTAGCTGCAACTCTTAGCAATAGATTCCTGTAATTGTAGAGGATTTAATAATGTGTTTAGGACACAAGAATATTACTTGCGTTATCACTCACAAGTGCAGCTGATGTGACTTTTAATGCAAGGTACCCTTTCTTGTGCTAGAAAAACTTGTATTACACCTCTTGAAGTTACATTCTGGTCCAATTTCTTTGTAACTGCGCCCAAACCCAAGGCTAATGTGGAAACAGAAATAGGTACCACTGTTTGGCCTATAATACACAGCTATCTCCTTGGGTTTCCATGAGCCACAGGTGCTTATCTTGGCTTATGGTGAGTTGCCTATATTGGAGGAGGATGATCTTTCCAATATGTGGTGATTTCTAGGATGGTTTCTGGAATGCTAAAGTCCTGAAAGTCGTACATCTCTTGCCATATGCTTTGATTTATGAAAATTCTTCAATGAGGTCATAGTGCCCTAGTCTACCAATCTTTCATTCATTCATCAGATGTTTATTGAGTTGTTCCAGTGTGTCAGGCACTGGGACACAACAAATACTAAGACATGCCCTGACTCTGAAATGCTTGAAATATAAGAGACAGGGTTGGTAAAATCACTGCTGCTAGAATTTAAAATATGGTGGTCTTATTATAAAGTGCAGAATCTTACCAAATCATGAAGTTATTGTGCTCATAGAATCGTTTTGGGGAATAAATGAAATAGTCCATGTGTAGTTGCATAGTACATGGACTATTTCAGGTGCTAAATGCCCAGTAAATGTTAACTGACATTATTGTTATTTTTATTGTTATCATCATCCTATCACCCCGTGTTGGAAGGACATAGTGGTTAAGTATGCTCTGTGCCCAAAGTCTACAACCAAATCCTGATTTGGATACTAAAAATGTGTGAACTTTGGCAGGAGACTTAACTCAGTTTCCTGGAAAATGGGGATTATAGTAACTGTCAGTGGAGAGTAACTTTCAAGGGAGTGGTGCTGTTTTCTGTCTCACTCTTTGCTGTGGACAGACCTCTGCCCATCAGAGTCGAGATTCAATAAATATTTGTTGAATGAGTGAATAGCTCCTAGGGATAGTCTATAATCTAAATAAGTTAATAACTATAAAGTGCATAGGGACATGACTGGTATGATGTAATTGTTCAATTAATGTTAACTGTGTTTTATTTCTCTTATTATTATTATTATTACCCTTGTTATTATCAAATGCTACTTCCTTCATGAAGTCCTCACTGATGATCTCAACAAGATATGATCTCATTCTTCTCTGAACATTCAAATGTATTTGTTTGGACCTGTCTGATGACACAGCTTCTTTCTTGAGCTGTCATTTTTCATGTTTTGTCTCCTCTGGGAGTCTGAAAACTTTGGGAGGACGTGCATTGCTTATATATCTTTGTGGCTAGCACAATAAGTTAGCAACTACCCTGTTACTCATAAGTTAGCACTACTCTGACAACTCAGACCCTAGGTCTTGCTTAACTATGCTCCTATATTTTTATACTAGGATTTTGTTTGTTTGTTTATTTGTCTCTAAAGTCAGATATTCAAAGTCAGTAGAGAGACAAAATCTGTGAGATCTGTGATATCGAGGCTTTCCAGGGAAGACAATAGAGTTGGACTAGCTATGTTCCTTCTTTCTCAGATGGTTCCATCCCCTTTCAGGCACAGCTTAGAGCGTCTGATAGAGGAATGAGGGATGAATAGGAGATGAAGTGCCCTGACTCTGCTTGACTGTAATGACACAGGCTAGACACTGACATCTTTCCTGAAAGCAAATACTGATTAAAGGGAAGATGGAAAAGGTGGCTCTCCTGTGGAGCAGCTATACGTATATTAAGTTTCAGAGCTACACACAGCATTGTCAGACGGTCTTTGGGTAGGTACAGGAAGTGAAGTGACACTGGAGAGGTACAGGCTAAGTGAGAGGTGTTCAGCTATGGGACACAGCTCACTCCCTTAGGATAGGAATGGTAAGGAGTTAAGAGTGCCCCGTTTAATGCATGCCATTTGAAAATGAATACCTTAGTAAGCAATTCCCCAAAGGAACAGTTCCACCAAGTGGTAGGATGCTGTGGTGGACAACAGACCAAATGAAGACTGTTCAGGAGCCAGGCACACTGAAGTTATGATCCAGGCTCTGCCGATAGCCTTGGAAAGATAGCCTACACTTTCTGAGACCCAGCAGCATCCTGTGTGGAGAGGGAATATGGTAATGACTGTTAGGAGACTTCACTACATGCTGCTGGGCACAGAGCAGACCACACTTCTCACTCAGTCTTCTTAGAGTTTGGTCCAGCCATGTTAATGATTTTGAACAATGGACTGTGGGGAGAAGTGACACAGATCACTTCCAGCCTAAGACAGTGGAAAGCCACTGCACAGTTCTTCACTCTTTCTCTGACAAGCAGCCTGAAGGTGGCCTTGTGTTGAGATAAGGGGAGCCACAAGGTGAAAGCAACCTGGATGCTACCCATGTATGGAGGACAGTTGTCCCAGAGAGTTACCCTATTAGCTTGTCTATGCTTTCTTATACATTGTCTCAACAAAGATAGGTAAGTGACATAGCAGAGTGTATGGCACACTGTGGGCACTAACTAAAAGCTAGTTCTCTTCCTTTGGTTGTTTCCCAGAGGCCATAGGGATATGGTTGGAAGTAAGACAAATGAGGAAACATTTGGCAAAACCTCTGTGTCTCAAGTCATCATTCCCACCCTATAGATACCAAATGACTTTACTGTAAGGACCACACATATACAAACTAGATCAATTAAAACCTGAACTAAAATTCTTATTAACCTGGCCAGATGGCAGTCCTCAGTGGTATTTAGGTGAGCTCAGTTGAGAAATGGTTCAAGTCAGTAAAAACATTGAATTAAACTGAATTGAACACCCAATTGATTAAGAGCTTACCACATGGAGGGGAAGGACCACAGGATTTAGGTCAGCAGTCCAGGCTTTATGAGCATTAAGTAATTACACTGTCGGGGGTCAGCAGTACACTCTCATGTGGCTGGGCATTCACTCCGTAAAACCATACTGGCAGCACTTAAAAAGTCAGCCCTGAAGGAAACCTTGTGATTTTCTTATAACAACAAATAAGAGATTTATGATTTCTAGAGGTGATTTCAGGCAATAGCATTCTTAGAAAGTTATAGTAGTGGAAGGAGCAGAAGTTTGGGGCACAAAATGTCTCAGTCAAACCTGACTCCAGCTGTCACTAACTGTACCACTGGGCAAGTGAGTCTAACTCTTAGCCTCAGTGTTCTCATATGTCAAATAAATGTTATGTCCTTACAGCACCTACCTCACAGCGCTGCCATGTGGATTAAATAACTCCAGGATACTGGCTGGAGAAGCAGATTACTTTAGTGATTATGCACCCTGGAGCCAGGCCACCAGGATTTGATGGTCAGCCCCACTATTTCCTAGATGTTAGCTAATAAGATAGCCCTGTACTTCGTTACATCCCTCTGTGCCTAAGTTTCTCACCTGTAAAATGGGATGGTAATAATTGTACCTATGAAGTTAGGTGGTGGTGAGAATTGACTTGTTCATTTAAAAAAAAAAAAGATTGAGCTTCTATTATAACCCAGCCACCATTATAAATTTTATCAGTATGCCAAAAATATTACTAAAGTGTCACTGCCTTGGGGTTTCCTTTATGGTAGCACGAGAGAGAACATAAACAGTTTAGGAAGGGGAAAAAGATTAGGGGTGCCATCCAGAGAGGAGAATGGGAGTGGGGGATGATGGAGAAGGGAACAGGGTTGGGAGTTCCTGGAATGGGGTGTGCACATTGCAGTGGCAACAGATAGAGTGTTAAGAGTTGGCCTCGTTCACATTGGGGTATAGGAAGAAAGACTTGAACTTAATGGGGTGGGGATCGCTATCCTTGCAGATGTCTGGGGAGAAGTCTCCCAGGTGAAAGGCCCAGAGACAGCAAAGCACTGAGCTGGGAGCGTGCCTGACATATCTGAGGAACAACAAGAATCCAGTGGGGCTGGAGCAGAGTGGGAGCCGAGTGGAGAAGCAGAAAGCAGGATGGCAGGGTTTCTGCCATTGCAGAGCCTCGTGGGCAACTGTTAGGGCCTCCGGGTTCAAGTCTGAGCTAAGTGGACCATCTGCAGGATTGTAAGCAGAAGAGTGATGTGATCTGATTTATGTTTTAAGATCACTCTGGGTATGGTTGAGAATAAATGTGGAGTGGCAGGTGTAGAAGCGGGGGGACTTTGTGGCAGACATTTGTACTGTGTTCCCCTGTATTTCTCAGGATCCTTTTTAGCTAACTTTATCATGTGACTGAGCTCTGGCCGATGCAGTGTGACCACAGGTGATTCTGTCACTTCCTGTAGAAGCCCTGAGGCCCTAAGGCCCATTGGAAATGCAGAGCCATCAGATGGAAGAGTGTGGCGTTTCCATGGTACAGCTGGGAAGACCGTATCCCGCCCACCAGGCCAGAGGCATCTGCTTTGAACCTTGCACGAGATAAACGTACTCTTTTATCGTACTAGGCCGTTCACATTTGGAGATGGTTGTTTTTACAGCAGTTAACCTGTTGGGAGGCTACTGCCAGTACGCAGACAGGAACAGTGGTATCGCACATCAGTGTGGTAGCAATGCAAGTGGCTGAGGAGGCAGAGCTGCTGCTTTGGTTCAGGAAATGAAAGAAAGGAGAATGGCAAAGGTGGCTTCAAGTACTTCTACTTGAACAATTACAGAATTAAAGTTGCCAGCTGAAATGAGGGAATTACATATACAGCAATTTGTGCAGAGGGTCAGAATTTTTTAAATTTAGTTTTTGGCTTTGAGATAACAGACATCCAAGTGAAACTGTTGAGGGGGCTGTTGTATGTATACGTTGAATTTGAGGAGACAGTGTGGGCTGGAGACTTGAATTTGAAAGTCCTGAGCTTTTAATGCTGTAGGATTGGCTATAACTAAGGGTTTAAATATAAATAAGAATGGCACTCTGGGTTACTTCACAACGAAGAAATCAGGAGCAGAGCGGAAACTGAAGGGAGACCGAGAAGCGATGATCTGTGAGGGAGGGGGAGGATAGAGCGAGTGTGCCGCCTTGAAAGCCACAGAAGTTCATCAAAGAGAAGGACGTGATGGAAAATATTAAAAATGCAGGTACAATGAGGGAAAACATGTAGCTGAAATGGTCAGTTTGGAAGTCCTTGTTGACCTTGATGGAGCATTTCGGTGGAGTAGTGGGAGAGGAGAACCGTTTCGAGTGGGCTTAAGGGACACGGCAGTTCCGCACGGCCCCTTCTCAGGGAGTTTTGCTGCTGACGGGAGTGAAGACCTCAGGGCACTCTCGTGCACTGCTGGCAGGAATGCAAATTGGTGCTGCCACTATGGGGAACAGTATGAAGGTTCCTCAAAAGGTTAAAAAAATAGAACTTTTATATTATACAGCAATTCCACTTTTTGGTATTTATCCTAAGGAATTAAGATCAGGATCTTGAAGAGATACCTGTACCCCCATGTTCACTGTAGCATTATTCACAATAGCTGAGACATGGAAGCAACCAAAATGTCCACTGATGGCTGAATAGATAAAGAAAATGTGTATACTTACTGTGGAACATTATTCACCCTTCAAAAAGAAGGAAATCCTACCATTTGTAACAGTATGGGTGAACATGATGTTAAGTGAAATAAGCCTGACACAGCAGGACAAATACTATATAAAACCACTTATATGAGGAATCTAAAAAGGTCAAATTTATAGGAACAGAGTGAAATAGTGGTTCTAGGCATTGCTGTGAGGGGTAAATAAGGGGATATTAATTAAAAGGTACTAAGTTTCAGTTAAACAAGATGAATAAGTTTTAGAGATCTACCATGCAGCACAATACCTTTCTGTAGTTATCAATACTGTATTTATGCTTAAAATTTTTCCAACAGAGTGGATCATACATTGTTGGATCATCCATCCTTTTTCTACTCACCTTCTTACTATACTCATTCTCCAAGGTTCTCAAGACTCAGCTCGGCTAGGTACTCTTCTATGCCAGTTCTGTAATTGGGACTCAAGATGGTCACATGCACACTCACACAAACCGGTGTTGAGACTTTGAATGTAACATATAGATTTATTTCATGAGAGTTACTACTTTTGTGAGACTGAGACTTCCTCTCCATGAAGATGATATATATTTTCATTAATATTTTTCAATAAATGTTGATATGTTTGTTTGAACAGTCTCGAACATCTCTGAAAATGTACTCCTAGGTAATTGCAGTTTCTTTATTTGCTGTCATGTTGCAGTTTTATTTCAGTAAAATAAAAGTCAGAATCTTAAGTTTTTTCCCAGAAGTTTTAATAGTTGTATAAAGTTTGATAGATCCCCAACAAGATACAGGTCATTTCCACTAGCCCAGACAGTCTTTCAGGACCGTTTCCTATTGAATTTTCATTTACCGCCAAGGTAAAACTCTTCTGATTTCTGCATTGGATTTGCCAATTTGAGGACTTCACATAAATCAGATTACACAGTCTGTGCTCTTTTGTGTCTGGCTCACCCTCACCATGATGTTTAGAGGTTCTTTCATGTTGCCTAAGCAGCATTTCATTCATTTTTATTGTGTGTCAAATTCTATTATATGATTACACTACAATCATTTATAGACATTTGGGTTGTTTCTAATTATTGCCTATTATGAACAGATTTAAGAATTCCTAAGAGAATTATGCAATTGTCTCTGTGGGTAGATGACTTTCTCTCTCTGGTATAGTAAATACCTGAGATAGAATTGCTAAGTCATAAGGAGGATGTGTAACTTTATAAGAAACTACCAAAAAGTTTCTCCCAAGTGAAGGAATTGTTTTACACTCCCAGATACCTTATAGTTTTTCTTTCTTTGTAAAAATTGTCTTAAAAACTTGCTTGTTGTATTTGCTTATTCCTGTTATGTTAGCAATGAAAGTGATCTTTTAAAATTGTTCTTGTATCAAGTAAATATGCTGAATTCTTTCATTAATAGGGTCTTATCCATCATTCCCTTGGATTTTTCTATGGAGACAATCATATTATTTGAAAACAATGAAAATTTTCTTCCTTCTTTCTAACTCAGATAATTTTTATTTGCTGTGTTTGTCTTCTTGTACTGGTGAAGACCTTCATACCATCTTGAATAAAAGTACTGTTAGCAGATGTCCTTCTCTTCTTTATGACTTTAAAGAGAATAATCCTTAATATTTTATCACTAAATATAATATTATTTCTATGGGTATATGATAGATAGCCTTTTAAGGTTAAAGTAGATCTTTTTTCTTTTATTCCTACTTTGCTAAGAGTTCTTATGAAAGACAGTTAAAATTTATCAGAACTATTTTCTGCATGGATTGAGGATCCAGTACAATTTTTCTTCTTAATATAGTGGTTTAAGTGAATAGATTTTCTCATATTAAAACCTTTCTGAATTCCTTTTATAAATTCCTGTTCCTGTTAAATTATTTAATGCATTGTTTGATTCTTCTTCTTTTTAATATTTCATTTCAGAATTTGCATTTATATTTGTAAATGAGATTGGCCTATGATTTATTTTTCCGTTTGTTTATCAGGGAGTTAATGGCCTCATAGTTTGGGGAATTTACTTTCTTTTTATTTTCTGTTACATATTATGTATTATAAAATTCATATATATCCCGAATCTTTGAGATAATGCATTTGTAGAATGGTATGTGTATGTATGTGTGCCTGTGTGTTTGAATTTTAACTGCTGACGGGATTCATTTAAAGGGTGGATTTTAAATTCTGTTTTGATAGAGTGTTTAGAAAGATCTCTGTAGGTGTTTCTCCTTTCCTTCTTGGTTATGTGTGTGTGTGTGCGCACGTGTGTGCATGCCAAAAGAAATCAGTTGTTAATCTAATCATAATTTTGTGCAGGTGATTTGTCTTTTGTTTCATGTTTCTCTGATGATCACTGATGATCAATTATGCCTTTAACATTTAACATTTTTGTTACAGTGTATTTAGACATTAATGTGTTTATTCTGCTTGAGACTTGTGTTTTTTGAATCTGAAGTTTTTTTTCTTTCTTTACTCCCTCTCCTTAAAACTACCACTACCTTTTCCTCCTCTTTCCCATTCTCAGCTAATGCCATTCTTATTTCACTGAGAAAACAGAACCAATCAGAAGATAATTTTCTCATCCTTCTCCTGTCAAACATCCTTGTTCCCATGTACCCTATACCAATACACACTGTCTTCTCTTTCACAAGGGAAGAACCCTTCAGGCTGTGTCTGGGGCCAACCTCTTCACTTGTTTCCTTGATCCCTTTCAAAACCATTCCTCCTATAACTGTCTCCTCTCTTCTCTGTACTGTCAGTTTCTGTGTCTGTTGGTTAATTCCTATCAGGTACATGCATGCTGTAACATTCTCATACAACCAGTCCCTGTTCGCAAAGAGTTTACAACTTTATTTTGCATATGAGGGCAGAGTGTGATACTTCTCACTAAATATCTTTCTGCTCCTCCACATTCCCATCCTCAATTTGAGTGAGGCTAATATCACTACTTTTTGCCTTTTCTTAACTCCTCTGAGAGGGACAAGAGTAGTGTGGTATCTCCCTGGCCTGATCTCTTTTTTCTCTTTCTCTTTCCTCCCCTCCCCT
>PVJL010011992.1:0-39704 GCA_004026885.1 Lyroderma lyra | reverse complement strand
AGAAAGGGGAGGGGGTGGGAGAGGAGCGGGGGAAGCTAAATATAAGGTGATGGAAAGAGAAGTCACATTAGGTGGTGAACTTATTATACATCAAGTTGACAATGCACTGTAGAATTGTATGCCTGAAACCTATGTAATCCTTGCTAACAGATGTCACCCCAATAAGTCTAACAATAAAAATGAATTAAAAAAAAAAAAAGAAAGAAAAGAAAAGGATTTTGCTGCAGGTTAGAGAACACATGTCATCCTGAGATATGAAGCCAGTTTTCAACAGTGACGTTTTGTGGTAGTGAAAGAAAACAACAGCTGTGGTGGGCCAAGAAACTTTTCTTGTTTTCTCCCATCAGCCAGGTATTTTGAGTAAGCTTTGGGCTCAGAGTGGGAATGGGTAGGTCTCAAGAGAGAGATCATCAGCCTATTAATGAAGGCACATGAAGGAGAGAGAGAAATATATATAGTGGGGAAATACAGGATGTAACCAAACTTGCATTCCAAACTAGTGATATGGGCTATACAGGTTGTTTTGATTTAATGCCACATATATTAAAATAGAGAACTTACACTTAAGTTTTTCTTTTATTTATGGAAATTCAATAGAAATATTTCAGGAGAAATTAAGAATAGTATCAACTTATAGTAAATATATGATTTCATTGCCTGGCATTGAGTCATAATAATATTGTTCAATATTTATTAATCCATGAAGTTCTATATCTAAGAATATAAAGAAGGTGGTAAAATCAGAGTGAAAGGGGAAGGAAGGAAGGGAGAAGAGCAGAGACAGGAGCCATGAAACTCAGCCCAACACTCACTGCAGGTTTCAAGAGGGGAAGGATTCAGCTGCAGGTACACTCTCTGTAGCCCTGAGCACTCCTGCCTGAGTGATCAGCATATAACATGGCTGAACCCAGCAATTGGTACAGAGGCCAAATACAGAAATGTGACAGCTGTCATCTAGCAGCCACCATTGTTGGCAGAAAAAAAATTCAGGGAGCCTGGCCACATCCCCCCACCCTCCTAGAGCTCACCTCCCCAAACCCTCTCAGAGCTAGAAGTGGGTCCCAAAAGAAACTGTAGCAGTGAGTGTCAGGTTACAAAGCAGAGTATCTACTGCCCGGTGAACTAGAGAGAGACAGTTGCTAAGCAGCAGACACACACTGTGGGTAATCCCAGTGACAGAGATGCATATACAGAGATGAGGCAGCTGAGGTCTGGCAGTCGCCATTTCTGAGAGAAGAACAAAGCCACAAACACGCCAGCAGCCTCTCCCAGCCCACTCACCCCTCATCATTTGCAGCTGATCCCAGCAGGGGCATCAGGGACAGCTCAGACAATACAGCGCAGGCACAGCACTGGGGTTTCAGAGGCTCAGAACCTCATTGCCCACCACATTCTCCCACAAGGGTGGTGCTCTGAGACCAAAGCAACCTGGTCACAGAGGAGACACCCACCTCTACAGGGAATACCAGGCATTTTCCACATCCCAGCAGAGATCCAAGGAGCTAGCCAGCAGTGCAAGATAAAATAAAATGCTCCAATGCCACCTACTAGAAAACAAAAGAAAGACCTCTTCTTATAAACCTGCTGTAGAGTTCACCCCCAAAGATGCCTAGCCAGAGAAATAATCCACCAAATACTATGAACAATCAAGGTAATAAGGCAGCTCAATAAGAAAATGAAAAATCTCTGAAAATAAACTTAAAGACATAGAAATATGTGACATAAATGACAGGGAATTCAATACTGAAGTTCTAAAAAAATTCAGTAAGATGCAAGAAAACTCAGATAGGCAGTTTAATGAACTCAGAAATAAAATCAATGAACAAAGGGAACACTTTACCAAATAAATTGAAACAAAAGAAAAAACAAATAAAAATTCTAGAGCTGAAGGTCTCAATAAAACAGATGAAGAATGAAATAGCAAGCTTAGGAAATACAGCTGACCAGATTGAGGAAAGAAGTGGTGCTACCAAAGGTATAAATCTGGAAATAATGCAGGTGGAAGAAGAGAGATACTTGTGTTGTAACCCAACACGAGATAGTCAACCACAAACATCACGAACCAGATTGGGAGAATTAGGAGTCTTTACTAAGCCGGCGGCCACGGAGGACTAATTTTGCTGCAAAACCCGTGGCCCCGAATGGCGGTTGGTATAGGGTTTACATAGGTCACAGGAGTTGAACAACTGCTTTGTGCAGTTTAAGACAGAGTGGGGGTTCGAGAAAGGGTCAAGCAAGCTAGATTACAGAAGTGAAAACAAGCCTTAGTTCCAGGTTGTGTAGGTAGGTGGAACAGTTACAGAGTATCTGGACAATACTGGTGGAAAATTACAGTGTTTTAGGGTAAATTACAGAATATTTTAGGTAAAGCACTGTCTCCAGGCACAATGGCACAACCAGCCATGGTGGTGCCCCATCTACACAGTACAGAATACACAATGGTATAATCATCATAACTATGCATAATGACCTTTAGCTTAGTGGCATAACTAGACTCAATGGCACCTCCTTAATATAGCTTAGAACACTTGAGAATAAAAAGATATAAAAGAACTCTACAAGAACTATCTGACTCTATCAGAAAGAGCACTATAAGAATAATGGGTGTGCCAGAAGGAGAAGAGACGGGGAGGAAAACGGAGAGCCTATTTAAACAAATAGTCAATGAGAACTTCCCAAGCCTATGGAAAAAACTGAATTGTCAAATCCCAGAAGAAAACGGACCACCTAATTATCTCAATCCAAAAAGGCTTTCTCTAGGGCACACTATATTAATACCAAAACTGTCCAAAATTAATGACAAAGAAAGAATTCTCAAGGCAGCCAGGGAAAAGAAGAATGTCACTTATAAAGTAAAGCCCATGAGATATCATTAGATTTTTCAGCAGAAACTCTATAAGCTAGAAGGAAGTAGAATCAAATATGCAAACTATTGAAAGAGAGAAATTCCAGCAGTTATCTTTTAGATATGAAAAAATAATAAAGCCCTTTCAGACATACTTAAGAGCAGAGAATTTTCCACAACAAAGCCTGCATTACAGGAAATACTGAAGGGGGTTATTCTATCTGAAACAGAAAGGCAAAAGCATACAAAACTATGAGTAACATGACTATTAATCAGACAGAAGCAGGAAACTGCAAACCTTATTCAGATAAGGGCACTATACATTTAAATATTTAACATAAAGTTTAAAGGAGGAAAAAGGCATTTAAAAGAGAGAGAAAAAACACAATAGCTAATGCAATTCAGAAATGAACTCATAGTACAAATAGGAATAATTTGTGACAACAAAACATAAAAGGGGAGGGGGCACAGGTGTGAATTTGCAAAGGGTCATAGAGAAAAGGTACATGAAGAAGAAATTGAACTACTGTATATATAAAACTTTCTTTTACAGAAACTTAATGGTAACCACAAAAGAATCCAGAACTGAGATATATAACATAAAAAGAGGAAATGGGGGGAAAGTCATAAAATACCACCAAATTAAAATAACAGACAAAAACACAAAAGAAAAGAAACAATGGAGACACCAAGATTAAATGGTTACAGGAAATCCTCATATTATCAATAATAATCTTAAATGTAAATGCTCTGAACTCATTAATACAAAGGCACAGAGTGGCAGCTTGGGTCAAAATACAAAACCCAACTATGTCCTATCTTGAGGAGACACATCTCAGCTGCAAGGACAAATATAGACTCAAGAAAAAGAATGGAAAATGGTACTCTAACAAACAGTATTCAGATAAAATCAAGTGTAGAATTATTTATATCTAATGAAATGGACTTGGACGTTAAAAAAGGAGGGGAACAAAGAGACAAAGATGGATATTTCATAATGATAAAGGGGACAATACAGCAAGAAGACATAACACATCAATATATATGCTCCCAATCAGAAAGCACCAAAATATGTATATAAAGCAACTGCTAACAGAACTAAAGGGAGAAAATTACAAAAATACATTTATAGGAGGAGACCTAGATACCCCATTGACAGCTATGGATAGATCATCTAAACAGAAAACCAATAAGGAAATATCAGCCCTAAATGGCACATTAGACCAAGTAAACATAACAGACATTTACAGAGCCTTTCATCTCAGAACACCATATT
Organism: Lyroderma lyra; assembly: GCA_004026885.1. NCBI lineage: Eukaryota > Metazoa > Chordata > Mammalia > Chiroptera > Megadermatidae > Lyroderma > Lyroderma lyra. The sequence continues at coordinate 35,583 of PVJL010011992.1, read as the reverse complement.
ATACATACTTCTTTAGTCACATGAAACATTCTCAAGAATACACCATATGTTGGGATATAAAACTAGCCTCACCAAGTTTAAGAAGATTGAAATAGCACAAAGCATATTCTCTGATCACAATGCTTTGACATTAAAGATCAACTGCAAAAAGAAAGCTGGAAAAACCACAAATATATAAGATTAAACAATATGCTACTAAAGGACACCTGGATCAAAGAAGAAATAAAAGGAGGGATCAAAAGATGATAGAAGCAAATGAGAATGAAAATACACTTTAAATTTGGGAGATGCAGCGAAAGTGGCAATAAGAGAGAAATTTATATCATTACAGGCCTATCTCAAGAAACAAGAAAAAGTCCAAATAAAAAACCTAACGTTACATCTTAAAGAACTAGAAAAAGAACAACTAATGAAGCTCAAACTCGGCAAAAGGAAAGAAAAAATAAAAGATTACAGCTGAATTAAATGGAATAGAGAACAAAAAGACAATACAAAAAAAATCAATGCAACAAAGAGCTGGTTCTTTGAAAAGATTAATAAAATTGACAAACTCCTGGCTAGTCTCACAAAGAAAAGAAAAGAAAAGATACAAATAAACAAAATTTGAAATGAAAGAATTTACAACAAATACCACAGAAATACAAAGGATCATACAAGAATACTATGAAAAATTATATGCCACCAAATTTAATAACCTAGAAGAAATAAACATGTTATTAGAAATATATAACCTTTATAGGATGAATCACAAAGAACTAGAAAAATCTAAATAGACTTATCAACAGTAAGGAAATTGAAACAATAATCCAAAACCTCCCAAATGCAAAAGTCTGGGACCAGATGGCTTCCCTAGTAAATTCTATCAATCATTCAAGATGATTTAACACCTATTTTTCTCAAACTCTTCCAAAAAATAGAAGAGGCAATACATTCTAACTCATTTTATAAGGCCAAAGTTACCATGATACCAAAACCTGGAAAAGATAACACAAGAAAAGGAAATACAGACCAGTGTCTTGATGAACACAGATGCAAAAATACTAGCAAATCAAATACAACAATACATTTAAAATTTTTATACATCATGATCAAATGGGGTTCATTCCAGGGATACAAGGAAGGTTCAACATATGCAAATCAATCAACCACATAAACAAAGTAAAAAATAAATTATATAATCATATCAATAGATGCAGAAAAAGCATTGGATGAGATGCCACATCCATTTATGAATAAAACACTTAATAAAATGGGTATAAAAAGATGGGTATAAATGGGTATCTGAACATAATAAATGGGTATAAAATGGGTATCTCAACATAATAAAGGCCATATATGATATCATACTTAATAGTGAAAACTGAAAGCTTTTCCTCTCCAATTAGGAAGAAGACAGGGATAACCCTCTCACAACTGTTATTCAACATAGTGCTGAAAGTCCTAGCCAGAGCACTCAGACAAGAGAAAGAAATAAAAGGCTTCCAAATTGGGAATGAAAGAGTCAGACTGTCACTTTTTGCAAATGACATGATTCTTTATACAAAAAGCTCTAAAGATACCACCAAAAAAACTATTACAAACAATAAACAAATACAGTAAAGGATACAAAGTCAATGTAAAAAAAAATCTATTGTGTTTCTATATACTAACAATGAAATTTCAGAAAAAAAGTGAAAAAATTTCATTTTGCAACTGCAACAAAAAGAATAAAATACCTTGGAATAAACTTAACAAAGAATATGAAAAACTATACACTGAAAACTAAAAGACATTATCATAAGAAATTGCAAAAGACAAATAAATAGAAAAATATTCTGTGTCTGTGGATTGGAAGAATTAAAATAGATAAAATGGCTATGTTACCCAAATAATAAACAGATTTCATGAATTTTCATCAAAATACTAATTGCATTTTTCAAACAAGTAGAATAAATTCCATGAAATTTGAATGGAACCACAAAAGAACCTGAATAGCCAAAGAAATCTTTGAGAAAAAAAATTAAGGCCAGGGGTATCACACTCCCTGACTTTAAATTATAGTACTACTACAAAGTTACAATAATCAAAACAGTATGACACTAGCAGAGAAAGAGACACACAGACCAATGGAACAGATTTGAGAACCCAGAAATAAACCTACATATAGGAGGGCTGTCCAGAAAGTATCCAGCCATGTAAAATGAAAAATAGTGACAATTATGGCTATATTTTTTTTCAGACAGCCTTTGCATATGGCCAAATAATTTTTGACAAAGGAGCCAAAAACATACAATGAAGAAAAGAAAGTATATTCAATAAATAGTGTTGAGAAAATTAAAAAGCCACATGCAAAAGAATAAAACTAAACTGCTATATGGCACCATACACTAAAATTAATTCAAAATAAATCAAAGACTTAAATATAAGACCTGAAACAATTGCATAGAAGAAAGCATAGGTACTAAACTTATGAACCTTAGGTTTAGACAGACTTTTATGAATTTGACCTCAAAGTCAAAAGAAGTAAAAGAAAAAATAAATGAATGGGACAATATCAAACTAAAAAGTTTCTGCACAGCAAAAGAAACCATCAATGAAACAAAGCACAACCAACCAATTTGAAGAAGATATTTGCAAACAACACCTCCAATAAGGGACTAATATCCAAAATATAAAAAGAAGTTGTACAACTCAAGAAAAAGAAAAAAATTCAATTTAAAAAATAAGCAGAGGACCTCAACAGACGCTTCTCCAGGAAGACAAAATAATGGCAAACAGATTTATGAAAAATTGCTCAACTTCACTAGCTATTAGAAAAATGCATATCAAAACCACAAGAGATATCACCTTACACCTGTTAGAATGGCTATAATCAATAAGACAAAGTATAACAAGTGTTGGAGAGGCTGTGGCAAAAAAGGAACCCTCATACACTGCTGATAGAAATGTAAGTTGGTACAACCACTATGGAAAACAGTATGAAGGTTCCTCAAAAAATTAAGAATAGAGTTACCACATGACCCAGTAATCCCTCTTCAAGGCATCTATCCAAAAAAAATCTGTCCTCAAAAAAAGGTATATGTACCATGATGTTCATTGCAACATTATTCACAGTGGCCAAGAGATGAAAACATCAAAAGTGTCCTTTGATAGAGGACTGGATAAAGAAGATGTGGTACATATACACAATGGAATACTAACTTAGCCATAAGAAAAGATGAAATATTGACATTTGTGAAAACATAGGTGGATATTAAGATTTTCAGGGTGAGCTCTTGAGCCATTTTCCTACTTGAGCACACTCCTACCTCTTTGGAGTGTACTTTCTCTCAATAAAATGTCTCTATTTCACCTCTTAAAAAAAAAAAAAAAGATTTTCAGGGTGAGTGAAATAAGCCAGAAAGAAAAAGTTAAAAACCATATGACTCCACTCATATGTGGGATATAAAACTGAAAGCAACAAAGGTACAAGACAAACAAACAAAAAACCAATCACTCATAGACACAATAGTTTAGTAGTTACTAGAGGATACATGGGGAGGAGGGAGGAGTGTAAATAAGAATAAAGAATAAATAAATAAAATAAAGTGGTTATTAACAGGTTAAAAAAAGGTTGACATAAAAAAATAAATGGAAGCATATTTCATGCTCATGGTCAAGAAGAATTAACATCATTAAAATGTAGTATGTGTCCATAATACACAAAGTAGATTCAATGAAATCTTTATCAAAATACCAATGGCATTTTTCACAGAACTAAAACAAATAATCCTAAAATTTAAATGGAACCACAAAAGACCCCGAGTAGCCATAGCAATCCTGAGAAAAAAGAAGAAATTGCAATTATCATACTATCTGACATCAATACAAGGTTATACAACATGGTACTGACGTAAAAACTGACACATACTTCAATGGAACAGAATGGAAAGTCCAGAAATAAACCCACTCCTATATGGTCAATTAATCTATGACAAAGGAGTCAAGAATATACACTGGGGTAAAGACAGTGTATTCAATAAATGGTGTTGGGAAAATGGGACAGATACATGCAAAAAAAGTAAAAAGAACCATCTTTTTACAACATATACTATAATAAACTCAAAATGAATTAAAGACTTAAATGTAAGACTTAAAACTATAAAACTCCTAGATGAAATCATAGGTAGTAAACTCTGACGTTGCTCTTAGAAATATTTTTTCTAATATATAGTATCTCCTCCGGCAAGGAAAACAAATGAAAATATAAACAAATAGAACTACATCAGACTAAAAAGTTTTTGCATAGCAAAGGAAACCATCAACAAAACAAAAAGAGAACCTATCAATTGGGAGAAAATATTCACCAATGGTACATCAAATAAAGAGTCAATATTCAAAATTTATAAAGAACTCATACAACTTAACACCCAAAAAACCCCCCAAACAAACCAATTAAAAAATTGGCAGAGGACCTGAATAGACATTTCTCCAAAAAAGACATACAGAAAACCAATAAACATATGAGAAGATGCTCAACATCACTAATCACCAGAAAAATGCAAATTAAAACCACAATGAGATATCAATTCACACCTGTCAGAAAGGCTATCATCAATAAATCAACAAACAGCAAGCATTGGTGATGATGTGGATAAAGGAGAACCCTCGTGCACTGATGGTGAGATTGCAAACTGGCAGTCACTATAGAAAACAGTTTGGAGGTTTCTCAAAAAATTAAAAATAGGAGGAGGACAAGATGGCGACTGGAGAGGAGGTCCCTAAAGCCTCTCCCAGAAAACACAATTGAACGGCCACCCAGGAGCCAAGAAAGAGGACCCTGGGTGACAAAAAACAGCAGCTGAGACATCCACGCATCGCAAGTAAACACCTAAGGGTTGGAGAGAAAGGGGTGAGTGGGAGAGAGGGGAGAGAGCAAAGACGGATTGCAACAGGACCTGATCGCAGCTGGCTGCAGTGCATGGGAGGGGAGAAGCTAAGAGGTGACAAGAGGAAAAGCCCTAGCAAAGTGGGAGAACAGTGGGAGTCCACTGGGGAGCTAGGCTGGGGAGCTGGAATTTGGAGTGGTGAGTTGGGGACAGAGCTTGGGAGCCAGTCTCTGGAACTCTTGAGTGGTAGCAGGGCTGAGCAAGGACTCTGAACTGCAGAGATCACATCTTGGCTCTAGGCTCCCTTGGGACTCACAGCGCAGGCGCGTGTGGCTCCTGCACAGGGCTGCAGTTCCTGGTCCCAGCCCGCTGTGGGGGGTGACCTGGCTGCCACACGGGCAGTGCACAGCCCCTACACGGGGCTGCAGCTCCCATTCCGGCCCGCTGCGGAGGCAGATGGACTGCCAGAGTAGCGTGTACAGCTCCTGCGTGGGGCTGCGGCTACCATTCCAGGCCCGCTGCAGAGGCGGGTCGGCTGCCTTCCTACCATGGGGTCAGAACCACAGCTTCGGACTTGTGTGCATGCCTGCTCTCATGCCCCTGGATCCTAAAAGCAGTGCGAGCCCGCAGAATCTGTCCCAACATTTGGCCATGGAAGCAGGCCCAGGAAGAAAGGCAGATTTGATAGCATTCACCCCAGCCAGCAGGAGCAGCCTTGGCCTGCATCACCCAGCTTCCCCAGCATAGGACAGAAGGTGGAGCTGCCCCAGTGTCCCTTTTGTTGGCCTCTCCCCTTTCCTACAACCTCCCCAACCAACTAACTACAGGAAGCAAAAGGACCATGATAGATGCGCCCTGTCTCCAAACATAGCAGGAGACCAGAAATAAGAAATAAACAATCCCTCTCCCTCCCAAAAATTGCCCCCCAATTACCACCTTGTGTCTGCCCTATAGCAAGACACCACAAAAGTACCAATGTGGGCTCCTGGGCACTACTGAACATAATGCCCTCATGTCAAAGAGGAAGAACCCAGCAGAAAGGATGAATTCCTTAAAAACTGAATCTCCTCAGAAAGAACAGGAAATTTATCAAGACAGCTTCTTAGACCTAGAAGTTTCCAAATTAAGTGACAGAGAATTTAAAGTAGCCATTCTAAAGGCTGTGAGAGAAATGAAAACATACTGGCAGAGCACCATGGCTGACATAAACAACATAAAAAAGAAGATGAATGACATAAAAAAGGATCTCCATGAACAAAAGGAACAATTTAACAAAGAAATTCAAAACATAATGCGAGATGGAAATGTGAGAGATAAATAATACAATAAAAGAAGTGAGAAACGAAATAACTGCCATAGGAAATGGGCCAACCAGATGGAGGAAAGAATTAGTGATATCGAAGATTAGAATATGGAAACAGCTCAGAAACAGGAAGAAAGGGAATACAGAACCAAAAGGATTGAAAAAAACTCTGCAAGAACTATCTAACTCCATGAGACAAAACAACATCAGGATAATAGGTATAGAAGAAGGGGTAGAGCATTCTATAGAGAGCATACTCAAACAAATCATAGATGAGAACTTTCCAAACCTATGGAAAGATCTGGAACCCCAAGTTCAAGAATAAAACAGGTCCTCTAGATACCTGGACCCTAACAGATATATTCCAAGACACACGGTACTAAAGATATCCAAAACTAAAGGCAAAGAGACAATTCTCAGGGCAGCCAGGGAAGAAAGAACTATAACATTTAGAGGAAAACCCATCAGGCTGGCATCAGATTCCTCAGCAGAAACTCTGAAAGCCAGGAGGGAGTGGAATCCAATATTCAAAATTTTAAACAGAGGAATTTACAGCCAAGAATAAATTATCCAGCAAAATTATCTTTCAGATATGAAGGTGGAATAAAGACCTTCTTAGACACACAGAAGCTGAGGGAATTTGCCAGCACAAGGCCGGCACTTCAAGAAATACTGAAGGAGGCTCTCAACCTGAAACAAAACATCAGGAAAAATGGAACAAAGTTGGGGTAACAAGAAAGAAACAAAAATAAAACAAAAACAAAGAAATAAGTAATGGCCACAGGAAATCCTCACATATCGATCATCACTCTAAATGTTAATGGACTGAATTCACCAATAAAAAGACACAAAGTAGCAGACTGGATTGAAAAACAGAACCCATCCATATGCTGTCTCCAAGAAACACACCTCAGTCATAAGGACAAACACAGACTCAGAGTGAAAGGATGGGAAACAATACTTCAAGCAAATGGTAACCAGAGAAAAGCAGGAGTTGCCATAATGATATCTAATGAAATAAACTTCAAGTTAACAAAGATAGTAAAAGACAAAGATGGACATTACATAATGATAAAAAGCACAATACAAAAACAAGAAGACTTGACACTAATTAATATATATGCTCCCAACCAGGATGCACCAAAATATACAAAGAAACTACTAACAGATTTGAAAGGAGAAACTGATGAACACACAATCATTCTGGGAGACTTAAACACCCCACTAACAGCCATGGACAGATCATCCAAACAGAAAATAAATAAGGAAACATCAGCTCTAAATGACACATTACAGCAATTGGACATAATTGACATTTACAGGACACTTCATCCAGCAAAAAGAGACTATTCCTTCTTTTCTAGTGCACATGGAACATTCTCAAGGATAGATTACATGCTACAACACAAAAGTAGCCTCAGCAAATTCAAGAAGATTGAAATCATACTAAGTGTATTCTCAGACCACAAGGCTTTGAATTGGAGATCAACTGTAAAAGAAAAGCAGAAAAAAAAAAAACACATATACATGGAGATTAAACAACAGCTTATTTAAAAAGGACTGGATAAAAAAACAAATAAAAGATGAGATTTAAAAATATATAGAAACTAATGACAGTGAAAATACAACATATCAAAATTATTGGGACACAGCAAAAGCACTAATAAGAAGGAAATTTATATCACTACAGGCCTATCTTAAGAAATAAGAAAATTCATAAGGAAACATCTTAACATCCCATGTTACAGAACTAAAAAAAGAAGAGCAGACAAAACCCAAAGTCAGGAGAAGGAAAGAAATAATAAAAATTAAAGCAGAGCTAAACCAATTAGAGAACAGAAGGGCAATAGAAAAAATTAATATTACTAAGAGCTGGTTCTTTGAGAAAGTCAACAAAATTGGCAAACCCCTGGCTAGACTAATCAAAGGACAAAAGGAAAGGACACAAATATCCAAAATTAGAAATGAAAGGGGAGAAATTACCACTGATACCACAGAAATACAAAGGATTATAAGAAAATATTATGAAGAACTTTATGCCATGAAATTTAACAACCTAGAAGAAATGGACAAGTTTCTAGAAACTTACAGCCTACCTAGACTGAACCAAGAACAACTGGATAATCTAAATAGATCAATCGATAGTGAAGAGATTAAAACGCCTATCCATAATCTCCCCAAAGGCAAAAGCCCTAGACCAGATGGTTTCACCAATGAGTTCTACCAAGCATTCAAAGAAGAATTAATTCCTATCCTCCTCAGATTCTTCCAAAAAATTGAAGAGGAAGCAATACTTCCTAACTCATTCTATGAGGCCAACATTACCCTAATACCAAAGCCTGGCAAAGACAACACAAAGAAAGAAAACTATAGACCAATATCTCTGATGAACACAGATGCAAAAATTCTAAACAAAATATTAGGAAACAGAATACAACAATGCATCAAAAAGATCATACATCAAGATTAAGTTGGATTAATCCCAGGAGCACAAGGATGGTTCAACATATGAAAATCAATCAATGTATTACACCACATAAACAAAATCAAAGATAAAGACCATATGGTCATTTCAATTGATGCAGAGAAAGCTTTTGGCAAGATACAGCACCCATTTATGATCAAAACAGTAAATAAAATAGGTATAGAAGGAAAGTATCTCAACATAATAAAGGCCATATATGACAAGCCCTCAGCTAACATCATACTGAATGGGGAAAAGCTGAAGCCTATTCCCCTAAAATCAGGAACAAGACAGGGATGGCCCCTGTCACCACTGTTATTTAATATAGTACTGGAAGTTCTAGCCACAGCAATCAGGCAAGAGAAAGGAATCAAAGGTATCCAAATTGAGAAAGAAAAGGTCACATTGTCACTATTTGCAAATGACATGATCCTTTATATAAAAAATTCCAAAGATTCCACCAGGAAACTATTAGAAACAATAAACAAATATAGTAAAGTCTCAGGATACAAAATCAATGTACAAAAATCAACAGCATTCCTTTACACAAACAGCGAATCCTCAGAAAAAGAAATGAGGGAGTCAATTCCCTTTGCTATCACAACAAAAAGGATGAAATACCTGGGAATTAACTTAAAGAATGTGACAGACTTATACACGGAAAACTTTGAGACACTTTTGAAAGAAATTGGAGCAGACTTTAAGAGGTGGAAAAATATCCCCTGTTCATGGATAGGAAGACTTAACATTGTTAAAATGGTCATTCTGCCCAAAGCAATCTACAGATTTAATGCAATCCCCATCAAAATCCCACAATCATACTTTTATACAAAAATCATACGAAATAGATAAAAGAATTAGTAAATTTATATGGAACCATAAAAGACCTCGAATTGCCAAAGCAATACTACATAAAAAGAATAAGGCTGGTGGCATTACATTCTCTGACTTCAATTTATATTACAAAGCACCAATAGTCAAAATAGCTTGGTACTGGCAGAAGAACAGAAATATAGACCAATGGAATAGAACTGAAAACCCAGAAATAAACCCACAAATTTATGGACAAATAATTTTCAATAAGGGAGCAAAAAAGATACAATGGGGAAGACAATCTCTTTAGTAGGTGGTGCTGGGAAAACTGGAAAAACATATGCAAAAGAATGAACTTGAGCTGTGAACTCTCTCCATATACAAAAATTAACTCAAAATGGATTAAAGATCTTCATATCAGACCTGTCACAATAAACTGTATAGAAGAAAATATTGGTACTAAACTTATAGACCTAGGACTCAAGGAAGACTTCATGAACCTTACCTCAAAGGCAAGGGAAGTAAAAGCAAAAATAAATGAATGGGACTATATCAAACTAAAAAGCTTCTGCACAGCAAAAGAAACCATCAACAAGGCAAAGAGACAGCCAACTGAATGGGAGAAAATATATGCAAATAACACATCAGATAAGGGCCTAATATCTAAAAGAACTAATAAGACTTAACAACAAAAAAACAAACAACCCAATTGAAAAGTGGGCAGAAGAACTTTCCCACGAAGAAATACAAATGGCCAGCAGACATATGAAAAAATGCTCATTCTCATTAGCTCTCAGGGAAATGCAAATCAAAACCACAATGAGATACCACCTCACTCCTGTGAGAATGGCTATTATCAACACGACAAGGAATAACAAGTGCTGGAGAGGATGTGGAGAAAAAGGAACTCTGGTACACCGCTGTTTGGAGTGCAACCTGGTACAACCACTGTGGAGTAGAGTACGGAGGTTCCTCAGAAAATTGGGAATGGAGTTACCATATGACCCAGCAATCCCCCTCATGGGGATCTACCCAAAGGACTTGAAAACCTTTGACCACAAAGATTTATGTACCCCAATGTTCATCGCCACGCTGTTCACAGTGGCCAAAACATGGAAACAACCAAAGTGCCCTGCGACAGATGACTGGATAAAGAAGCTGTGGTACATATACACAATGAAATATTATTCAGCTATAAGAAAAGATGAAATATTGCCATTTGCAACAAAATGGATAGACCTGGAGATCATCATGCTTAGTGAAATAAGCCAGATAGAAAAAACAAGGGACTGTATGACTTCACTCATATGCGGAATATAAAACTGATAGCAACAAAGAGAAAAGAAATGAACAAACAAACAAACAACCCATGGACACAATCAAGAGTTCAATGTTTATTTGGGGACGAGTGGGTTAGGGAGGGGAGAAAGGGGAGAGGGTGGGAAAGGAGCGGGGGAAGCTAAATATAAGGTGATGGAAAGAGAACTCAAAAATAAAATAAAATAAAATAATTAAAAAATAAAATAAAATAAAATATAGCAAGATGAAACCAAAAAAAAATTAAAAATAGAACTACCATATAACCCAGCAATTCTACTTCTGGGTATTTATCCAAAGAAGTCCACAACACTAATTGGAAAAGATGTACACACCACTATGTTCATTGCAACATTATTTTACATAGACCTGGTATGGAAGCAACCTAAGTTCCCATCAATAAACAAGTGGACAAAGAAGTGGTCCATATATACAATGGAATGTTATTCAACCAACAAAAGGAATGAAATCTTACCATTTGTGACAACATGGATTGACCTAGAGGGTATTATGCTATGTGAAATATGTGATTAACTAATGTCACCCCAATAATTCTAAAAGTAAAAATAAGTAAAAAGGAAGTAAGTCAAAGACAAATACCATATGATCTCATGTATATGTGGAATTTAAAGAACAAAATGAAGAAACCAAAAAGAAACAGACCCATAAATACAGAGAATAAACTAATGATTGCCAAATGGGATGGGAGTTTGGAGGCTGGAAGAAAAAGGTGAAGGGATTAAGTACAAATTCATAGATAATGAAGTGGTCGCCAGGATGTAAAGCACAATGTAAGGAATATAGTCAATAATATTGTAATAACTATGTATAGTGCCAGATGGGTACTAGACTAATTGGAGGGATCACTTCATTAATTGTGTAAATTCCTAACCAGTATGCTATACACCTAAAACTAACATAAATATTGAATGTCAATTGTAATTAAAAATTAAAAATAATAATAAAATAAAGCAGCATAATGAGATGGATAACTGGTGAAAAGGGGTGGAAGAATTGTAAATCAAAAAAACCTTCAAGAACGGGACATTGAGCTGAGACATGAATGTTCAGAAGGGCACAGCAAGTATACAAGTTTTCATATGATATGAGTTTACCACATTGAAGGAATAAATAGCAAGAAGGCCGGTTATATGACTGGTGTATATAATTCTTGACTGCATCTCTTATTAAATTTGTTTCTATCTAATAAATGCATCCTAATTTTAACTCTTATTTGTCACTATTTATAATAGTGTCTACTTTGAATTTGTTTCAGGCGAAAGACCAGCTAGCCTGTGTGTATGCTCTATCTCTATATGACTCTTTTTTATGAGAATTAAGTGATTATAAGTCATAACTATTTTCATGGCTTAGTATTAATTAAAAGACTGTAATAATGCATCTCCAGGAAACTGAGGATACCTGAAGAATATAAGAAGCTAGGGTTTCTGAGTTTTAAATAGTATTTTAGAAAGGCACAGAAAAGTCCTTTATTGTTGATATAAAATATTAGCTGACAAAGATTCCTTGCATGTTTTATTAAAAGTATTTTAAAAATCTTTTTTTGTAGACTCATTGGGGTGACATTGGTTAACAAGGATTACATAGGTTCCAGTTGTACAATTCTACAGTGCATCATCTATGTGTTGTATTATATGTTTACCATCCAGTGTATTAAAATTATTCGGTCAAAAGTTTTCTCATGCTCTTCTTAGTCATTAGTTCAACTCTTCTTAATGAAAATATTTATCAAACCAGCTGATGAATAAATAAGACTAATAATTCATTTGTCAAATATAGTTGGTAGCAGATAATACAGCAATTGAATAAGCATTGCAGCTTCCAGAATTAAGGACATCTATTGAAATCCTAAAATATTTTTAATATTCTTTTTCTTTTAATAATAATTTGATACCTAGCATGGAGAAGACACACTTTTAAAGGACACATTATATATTGGATCTGATTACCTGATGCTAATTTGCCTTGTCTTAATTTTTTAAAGACTTCAGGGAAAACTTTGTTGACAAAGCCAATTTTTTTAAAGTCAGGGATCTTTTTACCTCCCCCAGTTATGGATAGATCACGAGTGGAAGAATTGTTTAAATTCCATGAAGAATTCTTTATCCTCAAAGTTAAAATATTAACATTAACATTTTTATTAGCATGTGTCTGAACATGTGAATAGTTGGACTATGTGTATAATAATTGGCTCTCTTTCTATTATAACATATAAAGTTAAATTACTGCTCTCCTGAAATGACTGAAAAGTGTGTATTCGTTAGAAAGTGCATGAGTTGACTTTGGTCATCTTTTATAATCTAACTTAACAATTACTGTGTGTAATATGAGGGCTGACTGGAAAATATCCAACCATGTAAGATGAAAAATAGAGGTATGTATAACTGGATTTTTTTCCATACAGTCCTTGTATTGTAATATTAATAACAATATATGGTGTCAGATGGGTACCAGATTTATCGGGGTGATCACTTTGTAAGTTATATAAATGTCTAATCACTATGTTGTACACCTGAAACTAATATAATAATGTATGTCAAATGTAATTTTAAAGAAAAAAACACAAAAGAACTCAGCACTAAGTGATAAAAACTAACTGACTTTTAGTTTTAAAAAACTTAAATAATGTTCTAAAATTGATTGTGGTAGTGGTTGCACAGCTCTAAATATACTGAATATACTAAAAATTATTGAATTATATATTTTTAGTGGATGAATTATTATGGTATGAGAAATATATCAATAAAGTTTTTTAAGTTAAAAGACAAATTATTTGGAGAAAATATTTACAATATATATATCAGACAAGGGATTTAATGCTTTATATATAATGAGTTTGTTCTAATTTATTAGAAAAAGACAAAAAAATAGGATAGTAAACAAAGGAGATGGTAAGGCAACACACAGGAAAGAAAGTAAAATAACCAATAAGAATATGAAAAGACTTCATATAAGACCCAAAACAATAAACTGTATAGAAGAAAACATAAGCACTAAACTTATAGACTTAGGGCTCAAGGAAGACTTCACAAACCTGACCTCAAAGGTAAGGGAAGTAAGAGCAAAAATAAATGAATGGGACTATATCAAACTAAAAAGCTTCTGCACAGCAAAAGAAACCATCAACAAAGCGAAGAAACAGCCAGCTGAATGGGAGGAAATATTTGCAAGCAATGCATCAAATAAGGGTCTAATATCTAAAATATTTAAAGAACTGGTGCAACTTAACAACAAAAAAACAAACAACCCAATTAAATAGTGGGTGGAAGAACTAAATAGAAACTTGTCCCAAGAAGAAATACAAATGGCCAACATCTGAAAAAATTCTCATCCTCATTAGCTATCAGGGAAATGCAAATCAAAACCACAATGAGATATCACCTCACACCTGTCAGAATGGCTATTATCAACAAGACAAGGAATAACAAGTGCTGGAGAGGATGTGGAGAAAAAGGAACTCTCACACACTGCTGGTGGGAGTGCAAACTGGCACAATCGCTATGGAAGATGGTGTGGACTTTCCTCAGAAAATTGGGAATAAAGTTACTGTATGACTCACTGATCCCACTTCTGGGGATCTGCTCAAAAATCTTGAAAACCTTAGTCTGCAAGACTTATGTACCCCAATGTTCACTGCAGCACTCTTCACAGTGGCCAAAACATGGCAACAATCAAAGTGCCCTGTGACAGATGACTGAATAAAGAAGCTATGATACATATACACAATGGAATATTACTTAGCTATAAGAAAAGATGAAATGCTGCCATTTACAACAAAATGGATGGACCTAGATATCATCACTCTAAATGAAATAAGACAGACAGAAAAATACAGAAACTGTACGACTTCACTCATATGTGGAATATAAAACTGAAAGCAACAAGGAAAAAACAAACAAACAAACAAACAACCATGGACATAATTAATAGTTTAATGTTTATTTGGGGACAAGTGGGGTGGGGATGGGAGAAGGGGAAGGGGGTGGAAGTGGAGGATGGGGGAGCTAAATATACGGTGATGGAAAGAAAACTCACACTAGGTGGTGAACTTATTATACAAGTTGACAATGCACTGTAGAATTGTACACCTAGAACCTATGCAATTCTTGCTAATAAATGTCACCTCAATAAGTCTAACAATAAAATTTTTTTAATTTAAAAAAGAAATGAAAAGACTAGTAATCAGAGAAGTCAAAATAAATGCCATTATTTCCCTACCATACTGACAAAAAAGAAAAGGACTGGTAATATTCAGTATTGAGGAGAGTAGGGAGCAGTCAGGACACACCCATAAACATAGAAAATCCAGTAATCCTAGTTTTAGCAATCTCTTGTATCTCTTAAAATGTACAGTCATGAATTCAGTGTTGTTAATTGCTGGATTGTTTGTAATAGAAAAAATGGAAATTTTTATATGTTTACCAATAGATAAAGTATGGTGCACTTCCATCATAGAATAGTATGCATCTATTAAAAAACATTGAGCTAGACCTATGTGTATTGGCATAGAAAGATCTTTGAAATAAATTATTAAGATACTACAGCATGTTGTAGAGCACTGTGTATGGTGTGTGATCACATTTATGTTTTTTAAAACTACAAAAAGTGTGTGAGTGTGTATGTGTGTGTGTGTACACTCCAAATAACAGGGGGGAGTTTAACTTTTTGTTCCATATTCTTTTATTTTCTCTTTAAAAACAACCTCTTAATAATTTATTACTAGTATTTTTTAAAATATGAATTCTAAGAAGAAATAGAAATCAGGTGTCTACTCAGATCTACTGAATCACAATCTCCAGAAGTAGAGATGGAGCATAGGTACTTTTAAAAGTTCAAGAGGTGATTCTGATACACAGCAAGAACTTTGAAAAACATAATGGCAGTTAGTCAAAAAAATTAAACATAAAATTGCCATATGACCCAGCAATTCTACTTCTGTGTATATAATCCAAAGAATCTAAAGCAGGAGCTCTAACACATATTTATACACCCATGTTCATAGAATTATTTTTCACAACAGCCAAAAGATAGAAACAACCCCAGAAGTGGAATAAACAAACTGATATATTCATACAATGGAATACTATTCAGCCTTTAAAAAGTATTACATTCTGTAACATGCTACAACATGGATGAACCTACAAGACATAATGCTAAGTTAAGTAAGCCTGACACAAAAAGACAAAAACTGTATTATTCTACTTGTATGAGGTACTTGGAATAGTGAAATTTATAGATACAGAAAGTAGCATGGTGGTTTCCAGGGGGTAGAGAAGAGGAATATGGGGAGTTATTGTTTAATGAGTACAGAGTTTCAATTTGGGAAGATTACAAGTTCTGGAGATGGACGGTGATAATGGTTGCATGATATGAATACACTTAATGCCACTGAACCCTGCATCTAAAAATGGTTAAATTGTAAATTTTATTATATTTTAGCACAATGAAAATGTTCTTTGTGCAAGAATGAATGAAAAAAACATATATGAAGACACCTTTATGATGACAATGACAATGCTGAGATTTGAAGAATTCTCAAATATTTATAGATTTTGGATTTATGAAATATTTATTATGTTTTAGAGAATCAAGATAGGGGTTTTATCCTAAACAATTACCAAATATTCATTGAATATTTTACTCATAAAAGGGCTCACCATACTTTTAATATCTTCCATAGTAGCAGCACCAATTTACACTCCCACCAGCAATGTACAAAGTTTTCAATTTATCCACGTACACCAGCACTTACTGTTTTCTGGTGTTTGTTATTTCATAATATCCAACCTAATAGGTGTAAAGTTATGTTATGTTATTTTCATCTACCTATTTTTTTTAATTTATTGGGGTGACAATGATTAGTAAACATTACATAGGTCCCAGGTGTACAATTCTACATTACATCTTCTATGCGTTCTATTATGTGTTCATCACCCAGGGTCAGTTCTCTTTCCATCACCCTATTTTTGTGTTCTTGTCCCTTCTCCCTACCCCTTTGCCCCTTACCTGCAGGTAACTACTAAATTATTGACTGTGTCTGTAAGTTTTGTTTCTTTGTTGCTTTCAATTTTATTAGTAATCAAACTAAATTTCTCCATCCCCTTCTCTTATTTTACTCACTTTCCCATCCCTCCTCCTATCTTGAAGAAGTCCCACTAACATTCTTTGTAATAGGTTTGGTGGTGATGTATTTCTTTAACTTTCCCTTATCTGAGAAGCTCTTTATCTTTCCTTCAATTCTGAATGCTAGCCTGGCTGGATACATTATTCTTGGTTGTAGGTCCTTGATTTTCATCATGTTAATATTTTCTGCCAATTCCTTCTGGCTTGTAAAGTTTCTGGTGAGAAATCAGCTGAGTCAAATGGGTGCCTTTTATAAGTTACTACTTGCATCTTTTGCTGTTTATAAAATTTTCTCTTTTTCTTTAACTTTTCCCATTTTAATTATGATGTGTCTTGATGTGTTCTTGTTTAGGATCATCTTGTTTGGGATTCTCCATGCGTCCTGGACTTGTATGTCTATTTCCTTCACCGTTAGGAAATTTTTCAGTCATTATTTCTTCAAATAATTTCTTGATCCCTTGCTTTTCCTCTGTCCCTTCTGATACACCTATGATTTTAATATTCTTCTGCTTAAAATTGTCCCAGAGGAATCTCAAACCATCCTCATTTTTCTGGATTCTCAAATCTATCTGTCCTAAATGGGTGTTTTCTGCGGACTTTTCCTGCAAATCACTACTTTGTCTTCTATTTTATCTAGTTTGGTGACTTTCATTCCATTCTTTATTTCAGTTAATGTAGTCATTATCTCTGTCTGGCCTTTTATAATGGTTTGTAAATCTTTAATTCTTGCTATCTCTCTGTTGAAATTATCATTCAGTTCCTTCAGCATTTTTATAATTGTTGCTTTGAGCTGTTTCTGATGGGTCATCTGTCCCCATCTCTTTAATTATCTGGTTTCTCATGTTTGCAGCCTCTCTGGACCCTCCCAGCTGCAACTTCTTTGGTGTTTGTTACTGATACTGGGCAGGCAGGGGTCTGTGAGGGAGGGGCATTTGCAGCTTTGTTTTCTTCCTGTGGCTCTGGGGGTTGTGCAGAGAGTTTGGGCATGATTGTGTCTTTCTGTTCTTGGTTTGCCCCATACACAGACTCTGCCCTGTGCCTTGGGATCAGTCTTGTACACTGGTCTCTCAGCTCATCCTGGTGTGGGCCAAGAAATGCATACATACAGCCCCCCTCTCCTTCTCCTTCCCAGCCAGAGCATTCGCGCTTTGGTTATTCTCCATCCAGTTGCTCCTCCTCCTCTGGGAACCAGAGTGAAGTCCAGCTGCTGCATTTTGTGGACTGATCTGCACCTCCTAGGACTAAAGTGAGGTGGGTACTGTATCTCACGCCCCACATCTGGGCCTCCTTTCCTCTGTCCCTCAGAGGCCTGGAGTGCTCTCCCGCCACCTTCTTCCTCCTCCTCCACATCCCTGCTCTTCTTTTTATTTCTCCTTTGTTTAACCCTCTGCTTGCTTGCAGGTACCTTAATGAGACAACTGGGTTTCTTAGCTGTGATTCTGTGTTGTGTAGAAGATCCTTGGTTGAGTTATAGGTGTTTTATAAGTTGTAATCTCCAGAGTTTTTCAGAGGTTCCTCTCATGCCATCATTTTGTTGCATCTCCCCCTGCATATGTTTTGATTTAATCAGCTAATGTACTTACACTAACAATTATTTATTTCCTTTTTCTTAGATGAAACCTGAAGTAACTTAATGATAAATTATTGGTCACTAGTATATAAGGACTAAGTACACATTTCAAAACTTAGCCTTTGTCAATTACCTTTTTTTTAATTAACAGGCTTTTCTTGAGCAATTGTAGTTAGAGATTCCCATATACTCCTTTCTCTCTCCTCAGTCATTTGTCCTATTTTTAACATCTTGTATTAGTGTGGCACACTTGTTACAATTGATCGTCCAATTTGATATGTTGTTATTATAATACTATTAACTGAAGTTCATAGTTTACATTAGGGTTCATTCTTTGTACATTTATGGGTTTTATTGAATGTATCACCATTCTGTATCTTACAGGAAAATAGTCTCACTGTCTTAAAAATCTCCTGTGGTTCACCTACTCATCCCTCTTTCCTGCAATCCCTGGTAACCAATCATCTTTTTACTGTTTCCAGGTTATCAAATAGTTGGAATCATACAGCATATACCCTTTCATGTTAGCTTCTTTCCCTTAACAATATTCACTTAAAGCACCTTCATGTCTTTTCCTGGCTTGATAACTCATCTCTTTTTATCACTGAACAATATTATTCTATTGTATGGATGTACCCATTTATTTATCCATTCACCTATTAAAGGACATATTGGTTGCTTCCAAGTTTTAAAATTTATGGATAAAGCTATAATTATCCATGTGCAGTTTTTTGTGTGAATATAGGTTTTCAACTCATTCAAGTAAATGTCAAGGAGTGTGACTACTGGGTAGTGTGATAAAAGTAGTATTTTATAAGAAACGTATAGCAGTTTTATAAGTAGTTTTGATACTGTTTATAAGAGATTTTGATACTGTTTTCCAAAATGTCTATACTATTTTGCATTCCTACCAACAATGAATAAGAGTTCCTGTTGCTCTACATCCTCTCTAGCATTTGCTGTTGTCAGAGTTTGAGATTTTGACCATTCTAATATTATACATATGTAATGGTATCTCATTGTTGCTTTAACTTGCAACTCCCTAATGACATGTGATGTGGAATATTTTTTCATATGCTTATTTGCCATCTGTTTATTTTCTTTGCTGAGATGTTTGTTCAGATCTTTTGCCTATTTTGTAATTGCTTATTATTATTATTGTTGTTGTTGTTGAGTTTTAACTAACTGTTCTTTACACATTTTGGATACCAGTCCTTTATCTGATATTTATCTGTTTTGCAAAGATTTTTCTCATAGTCTGTGGCTTATCTTTTCAATCTCTTAATAACATCTTTTGCAAATCAGAAGATGTTTTTATTTTAAAGTTCAACTTATCAGTTTTTTCTTTTATGATTTGTGCTTTAGGCATTCTATGTACAAAGTCATCTCCAAACCAAAGGTCTTCTAGATTTCTATGTTATCTTCTAGAAGTTTTATAGTTTTGCCATTTACATTTAAGTCTATGATCCATTTTGAATTAATTTTTTGAAGTGTGTAGGCCTGTGTCTAGATTCATTTTTTATGTGGATGTCCAATTGTTCCAGCACTATTTGTTGAAAAGACTATCATTTCTTCATTGAATTGCCTTTATATCTTTGTCAAAGATAAAATAACTATATTTGTGTAGGTGTATTTCTGGGCTTTTACTTTATTCCTTTGCTCTGTGTGTCTGTTTTTTCACACTGTTTTGATTACCATAGCTTTAGAGTAAGTCTTGAATTCAGGTAGCATCAGTCCTTGGATTATCAGTCCTTCAATGTTGTGTTGGCTATTCTGGGTCTTTTATCTTTTCATATAACATTTAGGATCAATTTGTCAATATTCACAAAATAACTGGCTAGAATTTTTATTGCAATGAATCTATAGATCAAGTCTTGTACAGACTTATATTCCAATCAACAATGTCTTCACAAGGAATAACAAGTGCTAGAGAGGATGTGGAGAAAAAGGAACTCTTGCACACTGCTGGTGGGAACGCAAATTGGTCTGACCACTATGGAAGATGGTGTGGAGTTTCCTCAGAAAATTGGGAATGGAGTTACCATATGACCCAGCAATCCCCCTCATGGGGATCTACCCAAAAAACTTGAAAGCCTTAGTCTGCAAAGACTTATGTACCACAACGTTTATCACAGTGCTGTTCACAGTGGCCAAGACATAGAAACAACCAAAGTACCCTTCAATAGATGACTGGATAAAGAAGCTGTTGTACATATACACAATGGAATATTGCTCAGCTATAAGAAAAGATGAAATACTGCTATTTGCGACAAAATGGATGAACCTAGAGATCATCATGCTAAGCGAAGTAAGCCAGAAAAAAAAAAAAAAACAAGAACCATATGACTTCACTCATATGCAGAATATAAAACTGAAAGCAACAAAAAGAAAACAAAAAAACAAAAGAACTCATGGACACCATCAATAGTTTAATAGTTATTTGGGGACAAGTGGGGAGGGAGTGGGAGAAGAAGGAAGGGGTGGGAAAGGAGGGAGGGGGAGCCAAATATATGGTGATGGAAAGAGAACTCACACTGGGTGGTGAACATATAATGCAGCAAATAGATGATGCACTGTAGAATTGTACAACTGGAACCTATGTAATTCTTGCTAACTAATGTCATCCCAATAGGTCTAACAATAAAACAATTTTATTAAAAAACAACAACAATGTCTTCAACAATATCATCAACATTGGTTTTCATCACTTATTTTTATTTTTTATAATTTTAGAGTTATTTTTATATGTGTTTTTAATTAATAATAATTTAAATTTTTTTCTTGAGCTATACAGTTGCATTTCCTCTTTTGTATATTTTTTATTTGTGTTGTTTGGCCATTTACCTGTTAGAGAGTTAGAGTGTTTTTTAATTGATATTCATAAATTACATATATAATAAAGACCATTTGCATTCTAGATTTGCTCATTTTCCAAGCTTGTTATTTGCCTCTCAACTTTTTATTTTTTTATATATTTTAATTATAGTTAAATTATTTACATATATAAATTATATATTTATATAATTTAATACTTCTGTTTTCTTCTAGATTTCTGTGGCTATATATTTTTTTTAATTTTGGTAAAATACACATATCATAAAATTTATCATCTTGACTATTTCTGTTACTATATATTTTTAATTAAATGTATATGTGAGGGTGTAAATTATAATACTACATTAAAATATTTTATTTTGAGGATTTCCGGTCAAGATGGCAGAGTAGATAAATGCTATGGTCACCTCTTCTCAGGGCCACGTCAATTACAACTAAATTACATAACAACCATTATTGAGAATCACCTAAAATCTAGCTGATCCAAAGCCCTACAACTAAGAACATGCAGAAGAAACTACCTGAGACTGGTAGGAGGAGCAGAGTCATGAAACACGCAATCCCACACCCACGTGTGACCATTAAGTACTGGAAGGGATATCTCAGCTACAGAGGAGATACCTAGAAGAGTAAGTGGTCCCGGCTAGGCTGACCAGACATACCATTTTAAATAGGACAGGAAACAGCCTAGGTCCAGCCCCACACCAGGCTACCCAGTCCAGGCTTCCAGTACTGGGGAAAGAAGTCCCTGTAACTTCTCTCTGTGAAAACCAGCAGATATTGGGTCTGAGTGAGTTGGAAGGCAGCTGCAGTCCTAGGCATTCTTCATAAAGTGCTTGCACATGGACTTACTCACTGATGAAATCACTCATTCTGATCTCCAACACTAGTGAAGCAACTCAAAATATGCTAGGGACACATGGGGAGGAACTGAATTGTCTAGCTTCAGGGTAAGGGCTGAAGGGGCAGCTTTCACCCAAACAAAGGAGCTGGCAGAAGTTATTGTTTCTTTGTTGAGCCCTCCCCTTCTCTGCTGTAGATGCAGGCAGCCTCCATATCTGAGTTTCCATCAAACTGGCTATCACCTTTCATGTGACTGCCCTAGTAATTCCCTGAGACCCTGCCCCACCCCACTTTTGGGCACACTCAAGCCACTTCAAGTGGCATTTCTGTACAAACAACCTGTCTTGGTACATGCTGCAGACATTCATAAAATCTCAAAAGTTCACTAAAGTTCAAAACCCAATAAGCAGCATCTGGCTTTAGAATGTACCTTAACTCTGGATGAGCAGCTGTAAGCTCAGCACTAGCAGCACCCAGCCTTTGTTCACAGATTGGCCTCCTGAGGCACCTTCAAGCCCAGTGCAAGTGACGGTCATCTGCAGACTGCTTTGTGGCAAATACCATGTGGTCCCAGGCAGGGCACAGACTGCAGCTAAACTTGGCCTGCAGCAGGTCCTCTCCCAGGAGACCCCAGGGATGACACACCAAACTGGAGCTTCAGACCAAACTGGAGCATCACCCAGCCATCTCTAAGGATGACACATCCAAAGGGCAAACTGAACAGGCACCAGAACCCTGCTAAAGCAAACCCTGCTCCATAGGGTCAGCAATTGCATCACAGCTCATCCACTGTAGTCATGACCAGTTCTCACAACTGGTCAGCCTGAAAGTCAATTTCTCCCATTGATGTACAAACAGCAACCAAGGCTCAACTACAGCAGGGTCAAACACAACCCACATAAGGGACAGAGCTGGAGCATCTGGCTGTGGTGACCAAGAAGACTGCACCACTGAGACCCATAAGGCCACTCTACTAAGACCAGGAGGCATAACAGTCCTACCTAATACATAGAAACAAACACAGGGAGGGAGTTCCCTGATGGTGTAGTGGCTTAAGGCTTTGGCGCTGGCGCTGTCAGCGCTGCGGCCTGGGTTCGATCCCCAGTCAGGGAGCTACCCACATACCAAAAAGCAAAAAAAAAAAAAAACAAAAAAAAAAAACAAACACAGGGAGATAGCCAAAATGGGGAGAAAAGAAACATGTCCCAAATAAAAGAATAGAACAAAGCTCCAGATAAAAAATACAACTAAACAAAATGGAGACAAGAAATCTACCAGATGCAGTTTCAAACACTGGTTATAAAAATGCTGTGATTTCAGGGAGAACTTCAACAATGAAATAGGAAACATAAATATGAAGATAGAAAACATAAAAAAGAACCAGTCAGAAATAGATAATACAATAACTGAAATGAAGAATGTATTAGAAAGAATCAACAGTAGATTAGATGAAGCAGAGGACTGAATCAGCAATTTAGAAGATAAAGTAGTATAAAACATCCAATTATAATAGAAAAAAAAATCCAAACAAAAAAGAGGATAGTTTAAGGGGCCTCTGGGACAACTTTAAGCATACCAACATTCACATCATAGGGCAACCAGAAGGAGAAGAGACAGACCAAGGAATTGAAACCTTGTTTAAAGAAATAATGGCTGAAAACTTTCCTAACCTGGTGAAGGAGTACAGAGGAGTCCCAAACAAGATGAACCTAAACAGACCCACATTAAGACACATAATAATTAAAATGCCAAATATTAAAGACAAAGAGAATCTTAAAAGCATCAAGAGAAAAGCAGTTAGTTACTTACAAGAGAGATCCCATGAGACTGTCAGCTGATTTCTCAACAGAAACTTTGCAGGCCAGAAGGACTGGCACAAAATGTTCAAAGTTATGAAAAGCAAGGACCTACAAGATTACTCTACCCAGTATAGCTCTCATTTAGAATCAAAGGACAGATAAAGAACTTCCCAAACTACAAAAAGTTAAAGGAGGTTATCACCACTAAACTTGTATTATAAGGAACCTTAGAGAAACTTCTTTAAGACAAAAAGAAAAAACTTTGAAAATATGAATAATTAAAATGGCAGTAAGTACATACCTATCAACAATTACTTTAAATGTAAATGGATTAAATGCTCTGATCAAAAGACAGGGTACCTGAATGGATAAGAAAACAAGACCCTTACATATGCTGCTTATAAGAGACTCACTTCAGATCAAAAGGTACACACAGACTGAAAGTAAAGAGATGAGAAAAAGATATTTCATGAAAATGGGAAAAAAAACAAAAAAGAAAAAGCTGAGATAACAATAGTTATAATGGACAAAATAGATTTTAAAACATAAAATAGACTTTATAACAAGAAACAAAGAAGGACCCCATAATCCCACTTCTGGGTATTTATCCAAAGAAACCCAAAACACTACTTCAAAGGGAAAAATGCATTCATATGGTTATTGCAGCATAGTTTATAATGGCCAAGAAATGGAGGCAGCCTGTGAGTCCACTTATGGAAGAATGGGTAAAGAGAAAGTGGTACATATATACAATGGAATATTGCTTGGCCATGGAAGGGAATGGGTTCTTGCCATCTGTGGTGACATGGATGGACTTGGAGGGTATTGTGCTGAGTGTCACACAAAAAGAGACAGATGCAATGCAATTTTACTTGTAAGTGGAATCTAAAGAACAAAATAAGCAAACAAAACAAAAATATTTATTTTTATTATTTTGTGATATAATACACAGATCATTATGTTGTACACCTTAAGTTAATACATTATGTCAATATATCCATAAAGCTTGAAATTTTTTATTTTATAAATAGTGAATTAGTTGTACCAACTCCATTCATTCAATAGACAATGATTAAGCATTTACAATGATAAGCAATGGTAAAAATTGGGATAAGCGATGGTCTTGCAGTCTAGTGAAGGAGACAAACAATTCCAGAATTATGTGATAAATGCAGTGATCGATGTATACATGGTATACTATAGGTACATTCATTCATTCAGCACATACTTTAGTGACTACAAGACCTCATATCTTCAACAAAGAATCACACTGTCACGGTCTCTGTTTTTTATAGAGATCGTGAGAGAGAACAGTTGAACTGAGAATACAGATAAATTTATTGTGTGATTTATTGTTTTATTGTGCGATGACTGTCATAATAGAGAAAGCATGGACTGTCATGGGAACAAAGAAGACATCCATCTAAATCAAATCAAACTGGCCTTTTTCCTCCCTGGCTGCCTGTAGACCAACCACGATCATGAACAACACAGTTACTGTCTGGACCAGGAAGTTTAGGACCAACTAACTACTTTAACAGAAACAAATGGTCAGTGATGTCCTTTGCCCTGAGAAGGCAACAGTACCTAAGACAGAAATTTGGGGAAAACTAGTCAAAGTGTACAAGACCACACCAGATGTCATCTTTGTATTTGGATTCAGAACCCATTTTGGTAATGTCAAAACAACTGGCTTCAGCATAATTGATGATTCCTTGGATTACACCAAAAAAAAATACAAAGAAGAACCCTGACATAGACTAGTAAGACATGACCTGTATAAGAAGAAACAGACCTCAAGAAAGCAGTGAAAGGAATACAAGAACAAAATGAAGTGCTTAGTGAAATAAGCCAGACAGAAAAAACAAAGAACTGTATGACTTCACTCATATGCGGAATATAAAACTGAAAGCAAAGAAAAAAGAAATGAACAAACAAATAACCCATGGACACAATCAATAGTTTAATGTTTATTTGGGGACGAGTGGGTTAGGGAGGGGAGAAAGGGGAGGGGGTGGGAGAGGGGGGGAAGCTAAATATAAGGTGATGGAAAGAGAAGTCACATTAGGTGGCGAACTTATTATACATCAAGTTGACAATGCACTGTAGAGTTGTATGCCTGAAACCTATGTAATTCTTGCTAACAGATGTCACCCTAATAAGTCTAACAATAAAAATGAATTTAAAAAAAGAACAAAATGAAGGATGTTAGGGGGACTATGTTGGTGCTGGCAAAAGATAAGCTGGAGACTGGACAACAGAAGGAGTCAAAATTTTGCAGTGACTATCTGCAGTGGTTGTGCACATTTTTCATGAGATGATTAATAAACTGAAAACACTTTTTAAAAGTACAAATAAATAAATAAACCAGGAGTCAGAAAGGCTTTCTAGAGGAAATGCTGAAGTTGTGAAAAACAGGTAGACACAAGCTAGTGAAGTGCATGTACCAAGAGTGCATGTACCAAGGCAAAGGGATGTGACTGATCATGACGTATGCTATGTATTAAAAGTTATAGATGAAGGGAAGGATCTACATGTAGTTAACTGATGAGAAGTGAAGCTAAAAATGTAGGCAAGAGTCAGAATCTAGTGCTAAATCCTAGCATCACTTCCTGAGTAATCTTTCCCTTTCATGTATCAGTAAGAGTAATGTTTATTGAGCACTTACTATGTGTCAGTCTCTGTTCTAAGTGCTTTACATGTATTAATTTATTTAATCCTCATAATAATCCATGCAGTAGGTACTATTATTATGCCTTTATTTACATAAGAAAAACCATAAATGCAGAAAAGTTAAATAACTTGTTGTAGTCACACACTCAGGCAGTCCAACTCCAGAGGCCAAACTATTAACCACTCTGCCTCTCATTAGTATGCAGTACTTCAAATATTTAAAACACTAAATTTTTCAAGGTTATTTAAAGGCTGTAGATTCAGTACATTCTATTTATTCTCATTCCAGAACCATGCTGTTTAAATTGTGCTTTTATCAGTTTTCATATCTGAAGATAGTCTATGCCTTTACTGTTTTCTTTTTCAGATTTTTTGGTAATTACTGCCTATTGATTCTTCAAATGAACTTTCATAATCATTTTGTTTAACATTTGGTATTAGAGGGTTTGGGTTCAAAGTGCATTGGATTTATAAATTAAAATGGGAAAGTAGTCAGTGTTTTGACCCAAAGAGTTCCATATATTTCTTCATTCAGCTTCTTTCAAAATTACCAATACATTTTTATAATTTTTTAAAATAGGTAACATTTAATAAGATTATTCTTAGATGTGTTATCATTTTTGTGAAAGTGTTATATCTTATGTTTTCTAATTCTTTACTATTGGCATATAAGAATGCTATTTATTTGCATACAAGATTGTTTTTCCTAAAATTTGAAATAATAAAATTACCACTCAAAAGCTATAAAAATAGAAAAGACCTAAACTATAGGCAATAATGTTGAGAAAAGATTTAGGTCAATATGAAAGGCTACAAAGAAAATTTGGCATTTTTTGTTCATTGTTTATATATGTTTTAGTTACACATTACAATTTTCACTGATGGATTTTCAACTAATTTTTTGCATAATAAGAGAATAAAATGTGTTGGTGTCTGTAATAGAGCCACCTCCCTCAAATTACGTTGCTCTCTGTGACCCATCCTGAGTCTCACAGTTCAAGCTAATCATTGACAGAGCTTTACAATCACAAGCTTTTACTGAAGGGTTGATAAGACAGTCAAGCAGTTACGGCAAATGAAGCCAGTCTGTGCAGCAGGATCTCCAGGGAATGAATGGATTTTCTTCAGTACAGAAGAAACACATACACTATAGAAAAGCAATGTCCAACGCTGGACTGCAAAGATCCGTCATCCTGTCAGCATTTATTCTCCTACAAGCTGTTACTGGATTCGCTGGAGATGGAAGAGCTATATGGTCTAAAAAGCCTAATTATAGTCCGGTAAACAAAAGTCAGCTGTTTCTCTATGACACTTTTCCTAAAAACTTTTTCTGGGGCGTTGGGACTGGAGCATTTCAAGTGGAAGGCAATTGGAAGACAGATGAAAAAGGTCCTTCTATATGGGATCATTTTATCCATACACAACTTAAAAACGACAACTGCATGAATAGTTCCAGTGACAGTTACATTTTTCTGGAAAAAGATTTATCGGCTTTGGATTTTATAGGAGTTTCTTTTTATCAATTTTCAATTTCTTGGCCAAGGCTCTTCCCTAATGGAATAGTAGCAGCTGCCAATGCAAAAGGTCTCCAGTACTATAATACTCTTCTGGATGCTCTCGTACTTAGAAACATTGAACCTATAGTTACTTTATACCACTGGGATTTGCCTTTAGCACTGCAAGAAAATTATGGGGGATGGAAAAATGAAACCATAATAGATATCTTCAATGACTATGCCACATACTGTTTCCAGACATTTGGGGACCGTGTCAAATATTGGATTACAATTCACAACCCATATCTAGTTGCTTGGCATGGGTATGGGACAGGTATGCATGCCCCTGGAGAGAAAGGAAATTCAGCAGCTGTCTACACTGTGGGACACAACCTGATCAAGGTACTGTACAGCAGGCTTCATATTGTAGCTTCAGAACATAAGGAGCAGGAGTTAAAAAGAAATACTAAGAAATGTATCTTTTGCTCAAATAATTCTCTTTCCTGAAATTAACTAATTTTATCTAATTCACAAGTTCTATCGTCAAATTTCATATTTAAAGTAGTTTATATTTTTATTTAGCTAATATTAATCCAATTATTTTCCTTAAATGTTGCACTTTTAAATTATTTAACTATTTTAAAATCTATAATTATACATTAGAGTGTGAGAATATGAGTTTATTTTCATTCTGTGAAAAAAAACAGTACTTTACAAATTTAATTGTTGAAACCCTTTTACGACAACATGCAACCATTTCAGAATTATCTTAAGAGATGCCATTCAAATATGTATTTGTTGTTACTATTGATGTTCTTAGTGGTACTTAGCTATAGCAAGCTTAATAAATGTTAGCTAACTGATACATATTAAATACAGGAACTGAAATAAATGTACTTCAAGGTTGGTTTTATTTGTGTTCCATAGTAGAAAAGATGAGATTAATTGTGGTATGAGTTAAAATTAAACTAATATAAAAAACTGGGAAGAATATGCTCTACTAAATATATTAAAGCATAGTTCAAAAGCTAGAGTTTATGTTGGGAAATATTAAAATTATTAAACCATAGTGAAAGTGTAAGCAAAATAATAGTTAATATTCATTGTGTGTTTACTGTGTGCCAGATTACATTAAGCATTTTGCATGTATTATCGTATTTAAATCTTCATGATAACTTTATGAACTATTATTATTATCTGCATTTTAAAGATGAGAAAACTGAAATTTAGTGAGATTAAATAACTTGCTCAAGGTTATGAGGTAAAATGCCACTGTTGTGAACATGGTGTTTATAAATAACAATATAATTAAACACTAAATATCTTTATTAAGAATTCCCCCCCACCCCATGCTGCCAATCAAAAATGTTTTTAAAAAAGCAATCTTTGGGGAATTTTCAAGAGATTTTGCTTCATATTGAGGCTAATGTCTAGAATCAGGTTTAACTTTTTGAGTTGATAGTTTACTTGAGAAAAATAAATTATTCTAGATACCTGTTACATTTTGAAAATTAAAAAAAAAACTTAGTGGGGTTTCATAATGTACTAGGAGAAGTAATCTGATTTTTAATAATCAAATTTTGAATATATAGAAATATGAAAATGTATAGGAACATAAAATTATTCTGTCTAAATGTGCACATACAAAATATCTGCTAACCCTTCTTTTCTTTGTGAATTTTCTCGATTATTACACATGTGCATTGCACTGTGATTTAGTCATGCCTTCCATTGCAATAAACAGACTGCATATTATTTCAAGGTCATTTACATATCTTTGAGTAGAGTTGTATAGAAAGCATATTAACAGGTGGTATCCTGCAATTTGGGAAATAAAACCTTAAAGGGGAGAAAACTTATAGCTATTAACTATGAAGATTATGCATATATGTTAGAAAACTGTATTTTTATCTAGTTCTTTCAATAATTAAGACAATACTTGTTCATGTAAATTGAGAAATACCAAATTGTACCAAAGGATATAAAATGAAAAAGTTAAATTCCTCTCTCCCTCTCCACCCAACAATCCCAACCTTGAGGAAACTACTGTTAATAGTTTCTTATATAGTCTTTTTAAAGTTTTCTATACAAATATATGTACATACGTATATGTTTATTTAATCCTTTTAGTTTAAAAAATTCTAAATTGTTGAAAGTTCTACCTGGAAAAATGTTAACAATTTAAATTTTCATGAAAAATATGTTTAAGTAATTTATTTAAAGCCTTAAAAACTGGCTATTCAATAAAAATACACAGGAAAAACTTATAACTAACAAATAGCATGTTTCCAAACTAAGCTTATAAAATGCTATATTTTCAAATGTTTTTTATTTTCCTCTAATTTGAGATAAATTCTGCCTTTTAACATGAAATTAGCACTCTGATAGTGAGATAAATTTTGTTATAAACTGAGGTATTACACTTTTAAATTGTTGTGTTTTCCAAATAATTTCTTCCATCTCTTTAAAATTTCTGAATTACTAACCTAAATAACGAGTGTAAGGTGTCCCTTGAAATTAGTCAGAAAGTGAAATATGCTGTGTAACCCAGTGACTTATAGCACAAAAGAGAAATCTTGCAATGGTTTGGTAGCCTGAGGTGAACTTGTTCTTCTGACTTGTCCTCTCTCTGCCTTTCCTTTAACACAGAAAAGATTAATTTAATTATTTTATGTTGCAATGAAGTATTTATTCCTTATTATGCTACCTTGTGACCCAGAAGAAGCAGCTTTTAGTATTTTTATTCCAAGAACATTTATTGAGTTAAAAAAAAGAAAGCCTAATATAAAACAAAATTTCTGGACGCTTATAGGCCACTTTATTCCCCAATCCTCAGATATTAAAAAAGATTGCATAGTGGCTATTGAAGTCGTTTAAATTCCAGGATGATCTTGAAAACTCTATTTCCATCTGAAATGTCCTGATTTGGAGAAAACCTGAATTGTCTAGCCAGTCCCAAGACTGACCTAGAATTTAGATTTCGCTTTATTTATCTATAATTTTTGCAACAACCTTGCCAAGTACCTACCTATTATCCCCATTTTACAGATTGAGATTTCTAACATTTATCATGTCACTCCCCTGCATAAGATCCATTAGTGACTCCCAAAACTTTGGGGGTAAAGTCCCAAATTTTTATTAAGATCTTCAAGATGCAACCCCAAACTCCATTCCAGCCTCCTTCTTGGCCACTGTCTCATCCCCATCACTAACGTGAACCCCTTCCACCACACTCCACTATAATGCATTACTAGCAGCATCTTAATTTTACCTTACTTTTCCTTTTCACTCAGCCTCTACTAGTGCTCTCTCCAGCTAGAATGCCCTTATTACTCCCTGCTTTGCTGATATAATGTCCTTCAAGACTCAATTTAGGCAGCCACCTCAGAGTTATTCTTAGAGTTAGTACCCCCATGAGGGCTCTTATAATAAGATGTGCATTAGCACTTATACCATATGATACTTTCCTGTCTCCCAACCAAACTGAGAGTTCCTTGCAAGAAGAGGCCATTCTTTTGTTTGTCTTTATATTTCCAGCACCTTGCACAGAATATTAGGCACATTAGAAATGGTTGTTGAATGAGTTGTTTAGGACTTCAATCTTAAACCTGTAATCACAGACTCAATCTCATAATTCATAATTCATTACATTGTGCTAATTCCTGAAATTGCCTATTTTAATCCAGTGGTGTATTAGTCAGTACTCTTTTGGTTGCAAATGACAAAATCCTAATTCAAGTTAGTTTAGCAAAAATGAGCAATTTCTTTGCTCAGGAACCAAATCACAGGGATGAATGGATCCAGTAACCAGGACACTCTCAGAAGCCCTTTATCTCAGTCTTTCATGTCCATTTCTTCTTGTGGATTGGCATCATTTTCTCCTTTGTAGAGGAGTGAGCTCTCTCTCCCAAGTTCAGTTTTTAAAATTTCAAGCTATCTGGCCTATGCTCTTATCCCTCAGATCAGCAAAGCCCCAAGGTTTCACATTAATAAAGGCAGTAATAGAGTCTGTTATCATTTTATTTTTAGATCAATAAATATGCATAATAACTTAGATTTGTATATTTCTCCCTTGCTTAAAATGGAACATTTAAGAGCCTCTGAGCAAGCATGCAGAGGTTGAGGGAGATGAGTCTGCTCATGCAATGCCAGCTCATTCATTTTATTACTCCAGTAAATACTGCCAGCTTCCATGATAACTTTGATCATTTCATGGCTTTAAATCTTTCATAGACATATAATGTTTTTGTAATACTGAGATTTCTCAGCCTCAGCACTAATGACATTTTGAACTAGATAATTCTTTGTTGTGGTGGGCTGTCTTGTGCATTATAGAATATTTAGCAGCCTTTATCCACTAGATTCCAGTAGTACTCCTGTCCCCACAGTTGTGACCACCAAAAATGTCTCCAGACATTGCCAAATGTCCCCTGGGGGGAACAAAATTTCTCTCCCTTCCCTCCCTTGAAAATCACTGTTGTATGCCTATACAAACAACTGGTTAAAGGCATGAAGTGTAAACAGCAAGGACATTGAAACACAACCAGTATGAGGAACATAAGAACCAATTAATTTGTAAAACTGCCTAAAGGAGATTTTCACCAGATCTGTAAATTGCATACATAAACTCAAAATTAATTTACAGTATATACCAAGAATTTTTGGAGAAGAAACAATGCTTTAAGAAAAATTAAATGAACATGCATACAGTCAATGGTTTAGTGGTTATGTGAAAGCAACTGGGGAGGGGGTGGGAGAGATGGAGGGGGTGGGAGAGGAGGGAGGGGGAGTCAAATACAAGGTGATGGAAAGAGAACTGACCTTGGGTGGTTAACATATAATATAACACATAGGCGATGAACTATAGAATTGCACAGCTGGAACCTATGTAATTCTTATTAATCAATGTCACCCCAATAAGTCTAACAATTAAAAAGAAGAAATACTAAATGATGTTGTATGATTATACCTAGTTTGACTTTTCAGATAATTGGAAATAAAGACTGTCCCTATATAGACTTTGTATTATTTGTGAAATACTTGAAAGAGCTGCCCCAAACCATTTCTCTTATATAGGTAGCTATTTACAAATAAAACACTAACTGTAATTTTCGAAAGCTTATAATTCTTTAAAAAGCAAAATTTAAGCAAAATGTGATATAAACAATTTGTATCCATTTTTTTATTCCATAACATCGTGTTTCACAAAGTGTAGATTTTCATGAAACCTTTTTAGCTGGCTTTTTTGTTCGTTCACATATCCAAGTACCTATTATTTATTAAAACATTTTTCTATAAAATGTTTGTTTTGAAAGGAAACTTTATATCCTACTATATATGAGAGACCAGTATTTTCTAATACCCTTAAAATAAATATGTAACATTTAAATTTTTTAAACTCATTTTTTTACACCTGCTGTCATCTCCCATACAAAAAGATGTGGGTGTACCAAACTTGGAAAACACCACAAAATGTATAAATTTTACTCTGCATTTTAGTATACATTTTTGTCCTAAAACACAGAATGTCATTTTTAAATGTGTCATAAAATGCTTTTTCTTATGTAATTAAAATAATTTTAAATAATGTAATAGTGTCTACGAGATGGGAAAATGCCAATATTTGTATCAGTATTTTAAATATTTATAATTTATTGCTTCAAATATTTTAAATGAATTTTACAATCTTTAATTAAATAGACTTATATAAATAAATATGTGGCAACAGTTTTTTTGTATACTACACACAAATGATTAAATGAGTTTTTAAATTCCTCAGGGATTCAAGAGATTACTTAATATTGTGAAAGAGGCTTTCAGGACAAGAAATGTTAGGAAACACTAATCTAGGTCAAGGCCTTAGCAAGTTGTTCCTAAGCCTGGGGTATTTATTTCTTCCCTATTTGTCCAGCTCTTTGAGAAACTTTGTGTTAGCATTTCTTGGCATCATTCCCTGAGAGAAGCTCTCACAAGGGTCAGTATGTGTTAGGTATTCAATAAATAATTCAATTGTTATTTGCTATTCAAAGAAGATCTACCACGTCCCAGAAAGGATTTCAATTTTCAATTGAATAGAAGTGGATTTCAGACACATGCATACCCCAACACATACTTCAGCTTAAACATATAGTCTTTGCAGAACATGCATTCCTATTTTTATGAAAAATTTTACATTAAAAGAACATCTTGAAAAAAGTTGCAAAATGTTGACAACTCTTGAAACTGAATGATATGTTCATGAGGGTTTACTATATTAGTCTTTCAATTTTTGTGTATTATGACAATTTTCACAATTAAAAGTAAAACATAAAATAGGAGGTAAAGAGAATATTTTATATTTTTAAATAAAAGAAAATAAAACAATCACCTCTACACAGTATACTTCTTAAAGGCTCTGTTAAAATACTTAGCAAAAATTCAGTATGAAAGCTACAGAAACTGCCACCATTCACATGATTAATAGCTAAGGTTTCTTTGCCAACATCCCACTACAACTGCTTTCTTGAACAAGAAGGCTGCAGTGTTTCACAGGTACATACGAGAGTGCCAAAAAATGTATACACATTTTAAGATAGGAAAAAACTGTATTACAATTGTAATATTCAATATATACCAATAAGAAAAGATGAATACAAGTCAATTTGACTTCCACAATTGCATGAGGTGCTCAAAATGGTTAGACTTCAGCATCCAGACATTTCTGATTACAGAGAACTACTGCTCGAGCAACGTTGACCAAAGTATCTACTTTATTCACTGTGCATGCTGTTGTTTTTGTTTGTTTGTTTTTATGTGGGTAGTTCCCTGGCTGGGAATTGAACCCAGGCCACAGCATTGACAGCATTGATAGCGCTGAAGACTAGCCACTACACCACCAGGGAACTCTCCATTTTAATGTCTTCCTAAAGTACCAGTATAGCCAGTTTGCTACAATACACCACATCCTTTAAGGTCCCCAATAGGTAGAAGTTAAAGGGTGTTAAGTCAAGAGAACGTGGAGGAAACTCAACCACACCTCTTGGTCCTACCCATTTTCTGGCAAATGGTCTTGTGCCCCTGGAACAACAATCATGCTTCTGCCACTTTCTTTTGACTGTCCTGCCTGCCCATGGTGACGCTAGCATTCATTTGATTAACGCCATCTTTTGAGCGCACATCATACTACACATTTCTACCATAATTCAATTCAACTTTGAAAAGTAATGCACAGATAACATCTCTTTAAATGTGTATACATTTTTTTGGAATTCTGATGTATGTAGATTAAATGCCATTTTTTTTTTTTTTTTTTTTTTAGCCTCATAAATCTGATTTTTATTAGGAAAAGAGAGAAACTGTTTAATTAGGAGTCAACTACTTTATTTTACAAAATCCTTCCTCAGCAAAGTATGCATTTACCAGTTTTCTAAGTTCTCTCTGATAGATGCTACCCTGTGAAGCCAACAGCATTTATGTGTGGTCTTCTTGTGACATTTAAAA
>PVJL010011991.1:0-39605 GCA_004026885.1 Lyroderma lyra | reverse complement strand
CTTGGTAAAACTCATTGGTGAAACCATCTGGTCCAGGGCTTTTGCCTTTAGGGAGATTATGGATAGTCGTTTTAATCTCTTCACTATCAATTGGTCTATTTAGATTATCCAGTTCTTCTTGGTTCAATCTAGGTAGGCTATAAGTTTCTAGAAACTTGTCCATTTCTTCTAGGTTGTTAAATTTAGTGGCATAAAGTCCTTCATAATATTTTCTTATAATCCTTTGTATTTCTGTGGTATCAGTGGTCATTTCTCCCCTTTCATTTCTAATTTTGGATATTTGTGTCCTTTCCTTTCGTCCTTTGATTAGTCGAGCCAGGGGTTTGTCAATTTTGTTGACTTTCTCAAAGAACCAGCTCTTCGTAATATTAATTTTTTCTGTTGTCCTTCTGTTCTCTAATTGGTTTAGCTCTGCTTTAATTTTTATTATTTCTTTCCTTCTGCTGACTTTGGGTTTTGTCTGCTCTTCTTTTTCTAGTTCTTTAAGATGGGATATTAAGATGTTTACTTGTGATTTTTCTTGTTTCTTAAGATAGGCCTGTAGTGATATAAATTTCCCGCTTACTACCGCTTTCGCTGTGTCCCAATAATTCTTATACATTGTATTTCATTGTCATTAGTTTCTATATATTTTTTCATCTCATCTTTTATTTGTTCTTTTATCCAGTCCTTTTTTAATAAGCTGTTGTTTAATCTCCATGTATATGTGTTTCTTTCTGCTTTCCTTTTACAGTTGATCTCCAATTTCAAAGCCTTGTGGTCTGAGAATACACTTGGTATGATTTCGATCTTCTTGAATTTGCTGAGGCTACTTTTGTGTCCCAGCATGTGGTCTATCCTTGAGAATGTTCCATGTGCACTAGAAAAGAAGGAATAGTCTCTTTTTGCTGGATGAGGTGTCCTGTAAATGTCAATTATGTCCAATTGCTGTAATGTGTCGTTTAGAGGTGATGTTTCCTTATTTATTTTCTGCTTGGATGATCTGTCCATGGTTGTTAGCGGGGTGTTTAAGTCTCTCACAATAATTGTGTTTTTGCCAGTTTCTCCTTTCAACTCTGTTAGTAGTTTCTTTGTATATTTTGGTGCATCCTGGTTGGGAGCATATATATTAATTAGTGTCGAGTCTTCTTGTTGTTGTATTGTGCCTTTAATCATTATGTAATGTCCATCCTTGTCTTTTATTATCTTTTTTAACCTGAGGTTTATTTCATTAGGTATCAGTATGGCAACTCCTGCTTTTCTCTGGTTACCATTTGTTTGAAGTATTGTTTCCCATCCTTTCACTCTGAGTCTGTGTTTGTCCTTATGGCTGAGGTGTGTTTCTTGGAGACAGCATATGGATGGGTTCTGTTTTTTAATCCAGTCTGCTACTCTGTGTCTTTTTATTGGTGAGTTCAGTCCATTAACATTTAGAGTGATGATCAATATGTGATGATTTCCTGTGGCCATTACTTATTTCTTTGTTTTTGTTTTATTTTTGTTTCTTTCTTGTTGCCCCAACTTTATTCCTTTTTTCCTGATGTTTTGTTTCAGGTTGAAGAGCCTCCTTCAGTATTTCTTGGCGTGCTGGCCTTGTGCTAGCAAATTTCCTCAGCTTCTGTGTGTCTGAGAAGGTCTTTATTCCACCTTCATATCTGAAAGATAATTTTGCTGGATAATTTATTCTTGGCTGTACGTTCCTCTCTTTTAAATTTTTGAATATTGGATTCCACTCCCTCCTGGCTTGCAGAGTTTCTGCTGAGAAATCTGATGCCAGTCTGATAGGTTTTCCTCTAAAGGTTATAGTTCTTTTTTCCGTGGCTGCCTTGAGAATTGTCTCTTTGTCTTTAGTTCTGGACTTCTTTAGTACCATGTGTCTTGGAGAAGATCTGTTAGGGTTCAGATATCTAGGGGACCTGTTTTCTTCTTGAACTTGGGGTTCCAGATCTCTCCATAGGTTTGGAAAGTTCTCATCTACTATTTGTTTGAGTATGTTCTCTATAGAATGCTCTACCCCTTCTTCTATTCCTATTATCCTGATGTTGCTTTGTCTCTTGGAGTCAGATAGTTCTTATAGAGTTCTTTCAATCCTTTTGGTTCTGTATTCTCTCTCTTCCTCTTTCTTAGCTGTTTCCATGTTCTGATCTTCGATATCACTAATTCTTTCCTCCATCTGGTTGGCCCTTTTTCCTATGGCAGTTATTTCATTTCTCACTTCTTTTATTGTATTATTTATCTCCCGCATTTCCATCTCTATCTTCCTTATGTTTTGAATTTCTTTGTTAAATTGTTCCTTTTGTTCATGAAGTTCCTTTTTTATGTCATTCATGTCCTTTTTTATGTTGTTTATGTCAGCCATGGTGCTCTGTCAGTATGTTTTCATTTCTCTCACAGTCTTTAGAATGGCTACTTTAAATTCTCTGTCACTTAATTTGGAACTTCTAGGTCTAAGAAGCTGTCTTGAGAAATGTCCTGTTCTTTCTGAGGAGTTTTAGTTTTTAAGGTATTATCCTGTCTCCTGGGTTCTTCCTCTTTGACATGAGGGCGTTATGTTCAGTAGTGCCCAGGAGCCCAGATTGGTACTTTTCTGGTGTCTTGCTGTAGGGCAGACACGAGGTGGTACTGGGGTGGGGGTCAAGTTTTGAGAGAGAGAAGGGTTGTTTATTTCTTATTTCTGGTCTCCTGTTACATTTGGAGGCGGTGTGCATCTATCATGGTCCCTCTGCTTCCTGTAGTTAGTTGGTTGGGACGGTTGTAGGAAAGGGGAGGGGCCAACAAAAGGCCCACCGGGGCAGCTCCACTTTCTGCCCTATGCTGGGGAAGGTGGGTGATGCGGGCCAAGTCTGCTCCTGCTGGCTGGGGCGAATGCTTTCAAATCCACCTTTTTTCCCCCCCGGACCTGCTTCAGTGGCCCAATGTTGGGGCAGAGTCTGCGGGCTCGCATTGCTTTTAGGACCCAGGGGCGCGCGAGCAGGCGTGCACACAAGTCCGAAGCTGTGGGTCTGACTCCATGGTAGGAAGGCAGCCGGCCCACCTCTGCAGCAGGCCGGGAGGGGTGCCGCGGCCTTGCGCAGGAGCCGCACACGCTGTGCCAGCAACCGGCCCGCCTCCGCAGTGGGCGGGGAACGGGAGCCTCAACCCCGTACAGGAGCTGCGCATGCTGCGCTGGCAGCTGGTGCCCCCCCCCCTCCCCGCAGCGGGCTGGGA
Organism: Lyroderma lyra; assembly: GCA_004026885.1. Lineage (NCBI taxonomy): Eukaryota > Metazoa > Chordata > Mammalia > Chiroptera > Megadermatidae > Lyroderma > Lyroderma lyra. The sequence continues at coordinate 36,419 of PVJL010011991.1, read as the reverse complement.
CCAGGAACCACAGCTTTGTGCAGGAGCTGTGCGCGTCTGCGCTGTGGGTCCCTGGGGAGCCTAGAGCCAAGATGTCGTCTGTGCAGTTCAGAGTCCTCGCTCAGCCTTGCCACCACTCAGGAGTTCCAGAGCCTGGCTCCCAAGGTCTGTCGCCAACTCGCCGCTCCAAATTCCAGCTCCCCAGCCTAGCTCCCCAACGGACTCCCACTGTTCTGCCGCTTTGCTAGGGCTTTTTCTCTTGTCGCCTCTTGGCTTCTCCCCGCCCACGCACTGTAGGCAGCCGCGATTGGGTCCTGTTCCAATCCGTCTTTGCTCCTTCCCCTCTCTCCTGCTCGCCCCTTTCTCTCCAACCCTTAGGTGTTCACGTGAGTGGATGTCTCAGCTGCTGTTTTTTTGTCACCTAGGGTCTTCTTTCTTTGCTCCTGGGTGGCTGTTCAATTGTGTTTTTTGGGAGAGGCTTTAGGGACCTCCTCTCCAGTCGCCATTTTGTCCTCCTCCTCACATCTTTCTGACACCCTGTTCTTTCATAATCTTCCACTTTTAAGGGTTTACATAATTAGATTAGGCACATTCAGATATTCTGGGATATTCTCCCCATCTTGGGTTCTTAACAGATCATTGTTTGCAAAATCCCGTTCACCACTCAATGTGACGAATTAACAAGTTCTGGGAGCTGGGAAGTGGACATCTTGGGTAGCCATGTTTCTGCCTACCACAGGCAGTCCTACTGACTGGTGCCTGACTGCTGGAACAATTTTTTCTCTCTGTTTTAGAATACCTCTGACCTTTTCCTCCTTGATTCAGTGAATGCAAAAGAGGTGTTGGGATTCAGAGGCTTGTAGTACTGTATTAGATATAATATCTATAGGGAAATTATAGGGGAAAGAGATTCTAAAATTACTAAATAAAGAAAATGTGGTTACAGAGTGTTACTCTGAAAAACAAAGTTCTTGTGTATTTGTATTAACTAGTTCTAATTCTTAGTATTAAGGTCCATAATTAGTCACACAGCAAGAGAAAGTAAACCATTACTGGTAATCAGTAAAGAGTCTCTTAATTTAGTATAAAAACATTCCAGGATAAGTACTCATTCAGAATAATAAGTTATAATAATCTATGTTAATTTTGATAATGAACAGCATTGCATCATACATAATGTGTTCTTTCTTTCTTATTTAGATCATCACAAAGTATGTGTATGAACTCCTGGAAAAGGATTGTAATTTGAAAAAAATCTCTATTCCAGTAAGTCCATTAAAATAAATGTTTATACTTATGAATAAAATAATTTTCAATTAAGAAAACTTTTGTTTTCAATTAGTTGTGATAAGTTTAAAATTGAAGGTCCTATTATTTTGATGTTGATAAAGATAATATGAAATGCCTGTTAGTATACCTTATCTCATTGTGCACAGTAATTGTTAAAGTAGTACTCTTCAGTAAAGGAGAGAAAGACTGATTTCCAGTTGTTTTGAAAATGATAATGCAAAATAAAAAGACTATCCTTTTCTCAACCTTTTCTCATTTCATTGGTATAATTTATTTTTATTTATTACTTCAAGTGAACCTGTATACTTTTTTCTGCATTAGACATCTCTTTATTTCACTTTTTTATTATGTGTTTTATTTCTATGTTATTTCCTCTAAATAGTCCCAAATTCATTACTTGTGCTTCCTGTTTTATAACACTACTTCCTCCCATTTTGGTATAACACTGTTTTGAAATTTGTAGATGTTGCAGTTTCAGAGTGAAAAAGTTTGAAATGTGTTCTCAGATTTAAATTCTCAAAAAAACCCCACCTTTTTGTTTTCAGTGTAAAACATGAAATATTAAGCTTTCAAATGGAGAAATAGTAATCTTATGTGTCAAGTGATGGTGGGACTAGATTAGATGACTTTTACTGTCCCTGACAACTCCCTGATTCTATGATATATATGAATCTGGTAGGCTTAATAATAGTAATTTGTTTAAGGCACAAAACTTTGCATAAAGGTAACTTTGTTTACAAGAAATTTTGCATGAGATTTTAAAATTCTTTGGGTAATATTGTACTGTGCATTGTAGGGGTTGAGGATTTCTTTATAGTGTACATCCTCACAAATTATTAATTTCACAGTTCAATTTTTTAAAAAGAAATATTTTATATTTAATTTTCAATAGCTAACCTAAAGTACAGGTCATATGATTATTTATTCATTCATTCATTCATTCATTCAACAGATATTTATTTAAGGATTACAGGCACTGCTCCAAATGCTTGTGAAATACTAGTGAATAAAACATTATTCTTTTATTAGTTAGGCCAACCCTTGTTTATTTGGAAACTTTCCTTCCTTTAGAAATACATGAAAACTACAATTTTGATGTCATTTTGGCAGTGAATATATTAGTCCTTTTGGGATTCTAACTTTTTGTTTTAGTTTTCACTTTAGGTCTAGTGTGTTATTCTATGAAAACTATGTATTGAATTTGATCTTCTGTAACGTCAATGTAGTATTTTGTCACTTTGTCCAATTTTCCTTTTTTATTAATTTTATTTCTTTCAAAGTGTTTGAAGAATGATATTTAAAGACCCCTAGGTTATTAATATTGAGGTCTTTAACTCTATAGTACTTGTAGTTTTATGGACCCTTTAAATTCTCTTCAGTCCCCTAGATTTCCAGAATAAATCACAAGATAATTGGCTGTATAGATCATGTTATATGATTGAGTTTCATTAATTTCTTTTATAGAAAGTCTTAGTTTTTAGACTGATTAAGTTTAGACAGACTGTTTTTTTGACCTCTTTTCCTCCCATGTAAATTTAGACTATAAAGCTAATAAGTGTAGAGAGAGCTTCATATTCATTATATGAGACGTATAATAAGTGTCATGTGCATATTTGGTTAGTAAATATTCCCTGATTTTTATGAATTGAAAATGAACAAAACTTATTTTTGTTTTAGAAAATTAATCTCTCCTTAAATTCTCATCATATATTATATGTAGTTGTGAAAATTTTCTTCCACAACTAGTTTTCCCCTGAATTCTCTTAAATCCCAGATAGATGGTAGCAGTAAAAGTGTTTTTTATTTTTGTTTTTTTGGTACAATTGTTCTTTTTCCTAAAGAAATACCAGCAAACTTCTTTTTTTACTGATAACGTTTTAGTTTTATAGTTAAACTATTCAATAAGGAAAGAAAAACTTGTTTTTCTTTTCTAAATGACAACACTTTATGAAAGTCCATGATTTGGTAGTACAGATCATGATCATGTCTCATGTTTACTCCCCACCTCACATATATAGGTACAATATAGGTACAAAATGTTTTCAATGGTAGTATCTTACACTTGTGTAGAATACCAGATACATGAATTAACTAAATAACTTGGCTGCAAATTTTGATTCAGTTTATTCAATCATTTTTACAGGAATATCACAATTAGTGGGGTTCATGAGCATCTCCAAATAAATTGTTAGCTGATAAAAATTGTTTGGTGCAGTCTCACTAGCCAATTGGTGTTTGAAGTTGATTTATCAATAAAGTTGGCTGGCACATTGGAATGACCTTTATATGTATGTATTCCTTAATAAAGCTCAGCTTAATGAATAGTTGGCCTTGGAACAACTATTTCAATCTTAAGTTAATGAAGAAAAATTATTCATATAGATATTTTATTATTGAAAATTAGCTCTAACTTTATATAGAGTAAGTTATAGTTACCAACTGCAGAGTCAGAGTTCTGTGTTAAATTGAGAAGAATATTAGCCAATAACCAGTATTATTAGCCAATAATGCTGCTCTTACTTCTTAATAATTAGTACCATTACATTGTTCAGTTTCATTGTTTTTTTTTCCTTGAATTTTCTAATGTTCTCATACTTTTAAAGTCAACTTTTCTGAATATTCAAATAAAACTTTATTTATTGATTCATGGCTACCTTAACTTATAGACCTTTAAAAATTTTGAACATTATAATATAAAAATCACATTTTTATCTTCTGAATATAAGTACTCTTCCAGTTTTAAAGTAATTATTGTGAAATTTAAAGTTCCAGCATTCCATTGCTAAAATGTATTGACCGAGCTCCTTGGTAACTGGGGACTATGTCCAGTACAAAAAAGAAACAGTGATTGGCCCATACTGGAAAGTTTATAGCTACAGGTTTTTTCATTAAGATAAACATGTCCAGTTCCATAACCATTCCAGGGTTCATTAAAGTCTCACTGACTTTACGAGGCACTTTTATTTGTGCCTATTTAAATGTATGTACTCTTTGGTAAATGAATGAAGAGAAACCTCTGTGGCCTTTTTATTACATACTGACAGCTTTGCTTTTTAATTTTTCTTTTTATTAATAAACAGTTTTTAAAGCCACTTTAACAGAATGGTTCCTCTGTTTTCATATAATGTTCTCAGCTAAAAGGGACTTACCTAGATTTGGTTTTTTTGTTTCTCATCCACCTCTTCCTGTGTGACTTCAGTCATACTCGCTGTCATTATAGTTTGTTTGCTCTGGGCATCTCATGAAGTTGAAGCTAAGGTGATTGTGTTACATACAGTTCTTATCTCTGTTCCTAAATACTTAATTAATAATAATAAGGATGTATGGTTACATCGTTTTAATTCGTAGCATTATGTAGCTCTTTTAAAATGGTTTATAATCACATATTAGTTTAAAATTCAATATATGCTTTTCGAAGCAAGCAAGTATTATAACGAGTTATAGGATGCAATATTTAGTTAAATGCCTTTTAGGAAGTCACTGGGGATGCTTGGTAAGATTCTTATTTCACAAGTTTATTCATTTCTTTATTTACTGAGTGCCTATAAAATGTCAGGCTTTCTTTTAGGTATTGGGAACATAACTAGATACAAACAGAAAAGTTTGTGTATTTCTAAACTAACATTCTAGTGGAGGATACAGATGGTTAATAAACAGATACACAAACAAATATGTAAAGTAAAGCATACAGTATATTACATCGTGGCATGTCCTATGGAGGAAAATAAAGCAGAAAGGAGCCAGGGAATTCCTGGGGAGATATTTAAATGAGGTGTCAAGGAAGCCTTCACTGAGAAGGTGGTATTTTTTCTTAGGCCTGTGGCCATGCTCTTTTTGCTCAAATAATTGCCCTTTGTGTTTTGTTTACACAAATGGCTAAGCATCTATTCCTGACATCAATCTGATTGTTTTAGAAATAGAGGGATTTACTTTTTCCCCCCCGGAATAGTGACTGGGAACATTTAAAATCCAGGGTGTTTTTTTGCTATCTTGAGTTTTTGTCTTTTTTTATTTTGGTAACTATAAATATATACTGTTGGCAAGTGAAGAACTACTGCATTTACACAGCACATAGACTGACCCTCTCTATTCGAGGTTGTCTCCTTTACCAACCATCAAAACTTTAGCTTCTGTCTCTGACCTGGCTCCACAAAGGCTTCCATTTGCTACTGCTGATGTGAAATACCAGTCAGTGTGTGTTGTGGCAGGTATAATAAAACGCGGTGTACAGTCTTTTGGCTTCCCTGGTCCACGTTGGAAGAAGAGTTGTCTTGGGTCATACATAAAATACACTAACATTAACAATAGCTGATGAGCTAAAAGAAAGTCACAAAGAAATCTCATGTTTTAAGAAAGTTTACCAATTTGGGTTGGACCACATTCAAAGCCATCCTGGGTCGCCGGTTGGACAAGTTTGTAGTAAAAGGTGGGAGAGTTTTCCCTTCCTAAAGGTCTTTTGAGTCTTTCAAAATCTAAATCATACATCATGTAACTTAAACTTAAATATTAAGTACAATCAAAATGAATGAAAATATTTACTTTTCATCCTATAGATAACTAGTATGTAAAATAAGGTTAAGTATACAAGTAATATTCCTTCATAAAATAATTGTTTTGTAATCTTACATTCATACTCTGAATGAAATTTCCAAGTCCATTTACACAGAACAACAGTATGTGTTTGAATTTTTAAATAGTTCCCTCTCCCACCTTTTAAATGTTTAGTAGTATTTCTGGATAGTATATGATATGCCAATGGATATGTCCTTCATTTGGATTTTTCTGTTTCCTGTTTTAGGTGAAGTATACTTCTGTTATAGAATTATAGCGTTAATGACTGGGTGACCTTGAGCAAGTTACTTAAACTCTCTAGGCCTTAATTTTCTTCTATAAATGAGTATAATAATAATAACACCTTAATTCAATTGTGATTGAAATAATGTTTTAAAAACATTTAGCCTAGTATCTAGACAATAGGAAGCACTCAAAATGTTAGTTATTCTTATAATAATGATACTATAATTAACTAAATAAAAATATAGGAAGACATATATCTAATATTTTTTGTATTTTATATTTAAATTGCTATGGTGTCTTTTTTGCTCATCCACTTTACATATAATTGTTAATCTCTTATGAATATTTTAATTTTATTTTGAAGTCTGTAAGTCATTTTATAATTTATAGTAACCATTAGTTGTTTTCTCATTTATGTTTGTCTGATCAGAAAACATTTATTTATTATTATTATTTTTTTTAATTACAGGTAGATGCCACTGAGAGTGAACCAAAGAGTTTTATCTTTATGAGTGAGGATGCTTTGACAAATCCACAGAAACTGATGGTTTTAATTCATGGTAGTGGTGTTGTCAGGGCAGGTCAGTGGGCTAGAAGGCTTATTATAAATGAAGATCTGGACAGTGGCACACAGATACCATTTATTAAGAGAGCTATGGATGTAAGTGCAATTTCCTTTTTTTGGGGCATTTTATAGCTCTGTTTTATTATATGTGATAAATTATTTTAACACACCTATTCAAAAGTATATTCTAAACATAATCATACCCTTAAATTGTTACTAATTTGTAAAAAAATATTCTGTATTATTTGCCAGTTACAATGAAAAACAAAATGATCTTGTCTATAAAAATTTAGATAATGTCTTTGAAATGAATATTTTCAGTTCTAAAATTTTTTTGTTTATTAAGTATCACCAACTATCATGTATTATCAATGTTATTGAATTGTTTCTGAAAAAAATATGACTATTTTAATATATTTTCCTACCTAATTGACTGAAGTTAGAAACTAAAAGAAATCTACTTTAATCTCTTATTCTTTAAAGAAGGGTTGGAATAATTCAGTATCTTTTGTCATTTCTTTAAAAAACTCTATAGGTACAAATAAAATACTTTAAGCATAAGAAATATACATACAAAATGGAAATTGCGGTATTTACTGAATTACTTTATTCTTATTTGAATTCAAACATTTTAGAAATTGGTGGGTTAAAACTGTGTTCCAAGTTTTCTTTCCTAGAATAGTGAAGTTTTTATTGACCTAGCATTTTACATCTAAATGTTTGGCTACGTTTGTTTTACTGTCTCATTCTTAAGTTATATAGCGAATAGCCAAATTTTGCAAAGTATGGGTTTCTTTCATATATGAATACAGTTTTTATTTTAAAAAAGTGACATCTTGTATAACATAAGAATTTAAAGTTATTCAAAAGTGTATGCATGCGTGTATGCTTTATAAGACCTACATTATTAAATTTTTGTGATTAAAATTAGGAAGGAATTCTTTGATACACTGATGATTACAAAGGTGAAAGATATTAATAATACTCATATATTCCCTGCCATGTTAACTCTGAAATGTTTATACAGTTGACTCTAGAACAGTGATCCCCATGTAGTTGAAAATTGCATATAGCTTTTGACTCCTCCCAAAATTAACTACTAATAGTCTACTGTCCACCAGAATCTTACCTATAGTATAATAATGAATTAACACTTGTTTCTTTATATGTTTATGTAATAAGCTAGAGAAAAGAAAATAATAAGGAAGAGAAAATACTTTACAGTACTATATGTATTTATTGAAAAAAAAAAATCCACGTGTAAGTGGCCCTGTGTAGTTTAAATGCACGTTGTTCAAGGGTCAACTATATTAAGGCCCAGCCCAACTGCTGAAAAAATTTTTGTTTATAGATTTTAAGGCCCTTAAAATACTGCAAGTAGAATTTCTTAGGTTAATTGTGTATTTTTTTCAGTCTTCATGTATATGCAAAGAACACAAAGGCATTACTTTTGATTGTTGCAAACTTCAATTATGTGTTTCTAGTAGAATTTAAAATAAATTGAGTTTTAAAGTAACTCCTGTAAAATATTATTTAAACTTTCATATTTCAGGGTATGAATAGTGAATGAACTTTCTGACACAGTAGTTTGTGGTTAGAATAGATTCTCTTGATGTAGTTTAAGAGTATATGTGAAATGTGATCACAATTCAGTGAATATTTTCAAGTATAATTTAGTAGAGACAGTCAGATGTTTGTATGTTTGAATGCTTGGAAAAATACTTAATGTAATTATATTGTCCCTGCTACTTGATCAACTAAGCCTTCCCCATTGTAGAATATGTTGTTGTTCTGTAAGGTTTTTTTGAGGTTAAAGAGTTAGTACTTCAAACAGGAGGGAGGAAGTTTGTCAAAAACATTATAATAGTCATCTTGTTTTTGTAAGTAGGAATAGTGTTGTAGAGAGAACATTTTATCACCTCAATTTTTTTTCTGCTTTTCTCAATCATAGCAACTGATTTCTAAATATATTCTAGAGTCAACTGTATTAACATTTCAGAGTATTTGTTGTATTTAGTGTTTACTATGTTGTGTATTTTGAAATTTTTAGTTTATGTACTTTATTCTCTTTATAATAACTGAATATGAACTTTATTCTGGTAACTTTCTATGGGATGAACACATAAAACGATATCTACTTTTAGTCTAGATAAAGTGATTTTATTACTTTGGTTTTACCTTTATGTAGTGTTTCTCTGATAGTTATTCAAGGGCTGCTTTTTGTTTGTGTTGTGGGGAGGTGGGAGTGGGGAAACAGGACAGAGAGGATGATACTTAGGAAGCGAGCAGAGAAAGACTAATTGGAAGAAAGAAGCTATCTCATTCTTACTTTTTAATCAGATAAGCTCTATTTGTTTTTATTTTTGGACATTTTTCAAACACTGTGTTTTAAAGGTTTCCATAGATTACAAAAGGCTGGGAGCCACTGCTCTGTTTTTCATGGTTTGTCAGTTTTCATATCACAACTGTAGTATATTCTGATATTTTTCAGGTCAGACAATATCATCTCTACCCAGTGTAGTTAATAATATTTCTGTCATATTTCTTGCAGGCTTTTAGTATAAGATTAAAAGTCCTAAAATTGGATTCATATCATTGTAAGGTTAAAACTTTAGTTCCAACAGTAGAGCCCTGCTTCTGAGTGAACTGTTTTGTTAAAAAAAAAAAAAAAGTGTATATATGAGGGCCATGTAGTATGAAAAATAGAGGCATGTATGGCTGGAGTTTTTCTGGACAGCATATGTGTGTGCGCGTGTGCGTGCGTGTGTTATATATAGTTATATATACCCATACGCACGCACACGTGCACACACATATATAGTGTTTAAATCTGTGGAGCCACTTTGGTTGAAATTGGGATGAATACTAGGACACCCTCTATATTGCCCCTGAGATTTCTTCCATGAACCCCATGGCACCATACTCGTAGATCACAGTTTGAAAATTGCAGATATTCCAATCTTAGTATTTTCAGTACTTCAGAACTTTATTATAAAAAATGTATGAGGATTTCATGTTTGAGAAGTAGTACATATCAGATAAATTTCCACAGTTCTTCTGAGGTTGCCATAGGTAATATTTTTAGTTTAACAGTTCATTGCATAATATATTACTTGGAATAAAAAACGGTTTGAGAGTTGCTCATACTTGTTTCTTCTTTGATCTTTTCTTATATGCATCTTTTTAGGCATTTCAGTTGGTCTCTATAAAAGGGGCAAGGAAAGTAGGTGATACTTTAAGTCATTTAATTACTAATTGTAGAGGTGGATGAAGGATGCAGAATGTAAATAGTCAGTCACTCTCAGAGTTAGGCAGTACTTACAGGACCCTGAGAGTGAGTGCCTCCTTAGCTTTTGTACCCTAAACTGATCTCTCCCATTAACTGAGATGTACTGTGAAAAAATTGCGAGCCATTGGTATAGAGTCAAAGTTTACTATGCATCAGAATCACCTGGGAGCTTGTTGAAACACATTGCCACATCCCAGCCCCAGATGTTGATTCAAAAGATTTGATTGGGCCCTAAGAATTTACATTTCTGAGAATATCCCAGGTGATGTTTATGCTGCTAATCTGGGCACCACACAGAGTCCACTGGTGTAGGTAATACTTTTAGGATTGGTTGAGGGTTTATTTATACTTTCTAGGCTCTAGGTATAATAGATAATTTGAACTTGAAAGCAGATACATTTAGGAAAACAGAGAAGGAGAAATTCTAGAAAAGTTTTATAATAAAATTAGTGGAAATAAAAGTTTAAATTCAAAATACTGTAGAAATGATTCCTACCCAACATGACTTAAAATTACTAATTTTAATAATATGAGAGGTCTGATTCCTTCACTAACATTTCATAGCTGGATTATTCAACAGAATCTCCTATTTCCATATCACTTACATTGAGTATAATTTTTTATGGTTGCCTAAGTTTTTTAGACTAATATTATTTTTGACAATGTAATTTATATAACTTGGATTCTATAATATGGTATACTGAGGTAATTAATATTCACTTCTCTCTCCCACTGAACAAAAATAAGAGATAAAACATAGCAACATCAAAAATATCGAATACCTACTTATGTTTAGAAGATAGAAAAGGGATTTTTAAATTCTTGACTACAAGAGAAAAATTAAAGCTGCAGTGGTGAGGGTGTAGCAACTCAAAGGGGATAACTGATGAGATAGATATAAGCCTTAGGCTATACAGGGGCTACATCACAGCTTTGGGCCTGAGAGGCAGGAGCTAAACCATAGGCCCTTGGATATAGCTAGGACCTTGGAAGTTTCCCCGCTTTTAGTTTTTAGGGGGAAAAAAATCAGCTCATGGCCCACACATGAAAAGAGGGAGTTCCATTGCCAGAGATGTCAGGTGGGGTAAATAAACAACCTCATTTGGGAAATAGAAGCCACACACCCTAACCCACAGGTGAATTTGGATTTGCAGTTTGAATGTGGACAATGCTCTTAGTTTGGGACTCTCGAGCCGTGTAAGTTCATCTAAAAATGGATTCTGTACTGATGAAACTCCTGGAGCACCAGGTAGAAACAGTCATATAACTGCCAAAAAAGCACTTTACAAGCCAGGGTAAATCTGTAATGGAGTTGAATTTATAGTAAGAAACTAAAAATTTTATGAGGAAATGATTCATCACAGAAAATAGTCAAGTCTTGCAGCTATCAGACGTAGTTGAAGAAAGAATTAGTAAATTGAAAGCTAGTGTTGGGAGAATACAGCATAGAGAATATAGCACAGAAAAATTGAGAAAAAATGAAGTCAAGTAAAATCAAAAGGCATATATCAAAATAAGGATTATTCTTTCCTAATGCTTCCTCATCTATTCTGTTCTCTAGATTATAAACACTTTAACTACTTTTAGTGTTACATATATTCTTTATATTAAAATTATTGTGTTGTCTCTTGATTTATCAGTCACTTTTCTGTTATGGATAGATAAGAATCTCTTTCCCATCCTGATAGTTTTTGGATTAAATCAGCAATGAAGCTTTATAATATTACTACTACTTTCGTACTGCTATGCCTAAACCAAGTAGGTATTATGGTTGCTTTTCATTTTTGCTACGTTTGTTTTCGTGGAATTGATAATTTCTTAGGGGTTTTTCTATTTTATTTTAATAATTGTTAATTCAGATCTTGATTGATATCTCAGTAGTTTTTTACATGGTCAAATTTATCAGATAATCTTATAGTTTCACGTTCTTCTTCTGGGAAACTCTTTGGGAACCATGTGGACTTTTGTTCCTATCTTGACTTGTCTCTCATCCTGAGACTCCCCTTAGAGTCTCTCTTATGTATGACCTTGTATATTCAGGTGCTTTTGGATATGTGCCCTCATTTCACTCTTGCCATCAAAGAGTGAATACTAATTTTCAAAGCCCTGTATATCTAAAAATACATTTATTTTACTTGTTCTCTTTATTTTAATAGTTCAACTAGGCATAGAATTACACATTAAAAATCATTTTCATTCTGAAATTGAAGGCTTTCTTTCATTGTCTTCTGTGGCTTAAGTGAAAAGTCCAGTACCATTCTGATCTTGAAACTCTTCGTTCTCCTCTGTGGAACTTCTTTTCCTTCTCCCTGCTGTTAAGAAATAAATCATATTGTTTTTAACAATATTTTCTATGCCTTGGTGTGGGAGTTTGTCATTTTTATTTAATTTATTATGTTAGGCACTTGGTGAGAAAATTTTTGTGTTGTTTCTTATAATCTGCCTTTATCTAGAATTATTATGTGTTTTCGGAATTGTGTATTAAATCTTTAATTGTCTTATCTAATTGTCTATACTTCCTTTCCCATCTATTTCTGCTCTAATTTCTGGGAGTTACCTACTTTTTTTTTTAACCCTTCTATAGAATTTTTCAAGTTCTTCTATCATATTTTGGTATTGAGCTCTTTTTATTTACTTTGCAGATGTCTACGTATTACACCTGATTTGAGCTTTGTGTTTCTTTCTTCCCCTTTTATGGTCAGATGTCTTTCAAATTCTTCTCTGAATATATATTTCTCTAAAGGAAAAACCTCTGATCTCCTATAGAACTGACTGTACAATGTGACCTGTTTTTTAGTTTTCAGTTTTTTGGTTTTAGGTTTGTGTGTTTTAGGGGGATGGGGTAACTACACCTTAGATGAATTTGCTTCTATTTTCAGGTTCAAGGCTACTACAACTCTCAAAAGTAACTGATACCCAGTTTCAGAATTTTTCTGAATTTTTGTGAATGAGTTAGGTTGTTTCTAGTTATTATTGCCCTCCAAGGGCACTTAAGTTTGAATTTCCACTTTAATATCAAGCCAGTTACCTCAGGTTATGCCCTTGAAAAAAATTAATGACATCTGTATTCTCTGTTCTTCTCTCCCTTCCCATATATTTTGTCCTGATGGGTTAATACCACCCTATTTTTAAAATAATATTTTAGTGTGATTTATGGAACGAATAGCAATAATATAAAGAATTCAGTATGGCATTTTAATTACATTTTTAAATCTGTTCCAGTGACAGTCACTTTACAGTTCATATCTTTTTAAAACAAATAACACTAATTTTCTGTGTAACAAAATGCTTTGTAAACCTCTGGAGATGGTGACCTTACATATCAATATTCATCACACTCAGATATTTTAGGATTATCTTTTAGATACCATTTTGTTTATAAGGGCAATAAATTAAAGAATACATAAACTGTTTCATTACTCTGATGTGAATTGCACACTTTGAAAGTTGATTTATAGTTTCTTTTTTTTTTTTTAACCATTTGTTTTCCTTTAAAAAACTGTAGTTTAGCTTTTCTATTCTGGCTATTGATTTTCTGATTTCTTAATCTATTTTGGGTTTTTCCCCCTTTTTAAAAATTAAATTTATTGGGGCAATTGGAATATACAGATGATGTATTATAAAGCTATACACCTGAAACTTCTATGATGGTATTTTCTCTTTTTTTGACAGGCATATTTGTAAAGCTGATTGACTACAGTATTAGGATTTTTTTCCCAACAAATATTTGTGGAGCCATTATAAATGGTTATCTAAAATAGGGAACAATTTCTTTTCAGTCATTTGAGTAATAAATTTTTGGTAACACCTTAAGTACTATCTTCAATTTCTTGTCTTCTAAGTACTGCAAGACCTTGCGATTTCAGCATAATAGTTTGACAAAGTTGGTGACATGGACATTTTTAGAGGATTCTTATGGATTATTGATGGTTAGTTGATATGAGCGGTGGTCAAGAAATTCATAGAATGAAGGGGAAGAAGGGTATAAAAAAGCTATTATTTTTCCTTTCCAGTATATTCACCCTTAAACCTAATGTACTTTTTCAGATCTTTCAGTAAGTTTATTTCTACCCTCAAAAAAAAAATGCTTTGTTTTTGTCCTCAAAATATGCTGAAGTTGCAGCTTTATTCTCTTTAGTGTGTGTGAATTTCTTCTCTCAAAGCTGTTTTTTCATATTTGGGAACAGATAATAATGAGACGGAGCCAGATCTGAACTATAGGGAGGGTGGTTTAACGTTTGGAAGCCAAAGTCATGAAGAGTAGCGACATTGCTCTTGTGCACAGGCACATTATCGTGCAAAAGCAAGATCCCGTTAGTTTGTTTCCCTCTTTTCTCCTTAACAGATTTTTTTAGCTGTTTTAGTAGATTGGAAATAGTACTCTCCAGTGACTGTGACACCCTGATTCTTGTAATCAAAGCAGGATACCCTCTGTATCCCCAAAAACAATAACCATGATTTTTCTAGCTGATTGCGACATCTTAAACTTCTTAGGAGGTGGCGTGCCCTTTTCATGCCACTTCATGGACTCCTGCTTTGACTCAGGCTGATAATGATGAACCCAAGTTTCATCTCCAGTGACAATCAGTTTAAAACTTCATCTTTGTTGTTTCTGCAGAGGTCTAAAAATGATTGTGAACACTCAGTGCACTGTTGTTTTTGAAGTGGCATAAGCATTCTTGGTACCCTTCTTGCATTGACTTTTGACATCCTTAGATACTGATGGAAAATATTCAAAATGGTTGTAGGTGATACTCCAACCACTTCTGAAAGTGGCTTTTTATTCAATCTGGCATCTTCCAGTACAAGTTTTTCAACTTCTTTAACAGTGTCTGGGGAGATAGCCTCAACAGGGCATCCCAGACAGAGGTTGTCCTCAATCGACTATCTGCCTTGCTTGAAAAGGCTATGCCACTTGTAAAACAGTGATTTCCCAGGACAACAGTCCCGGTAAAGCACTAACATATCCTCCACAGTGGTTTGAGGTGTTTTCCCTTGTTTTGTGAGGAATGTATTGATGCTGCAAACTTCAATTTTATCCATACTTGGGATTTTCTTCATGTTTGATAGGCTTCTTTGGCAATATCTGAAAGAACATGGACTCAGGTAGGCTGAAATTTGGCACATATACTAAGTCACACAAACAAACTGTGTACTAGTATTGCCCACTCTTGGATAACTCCCCTGTTCTGCAAATTTAGTGACCTTCCCTTGTAGTAATAAGAAGTACCATATCGATGTAGGGCATAGCTTTTATTTTTAACAGTAGCCATACTGTATAGCAGCTTATAAAAATTATTTATTATTTATATAGTGCAAATGAATATAGTTTGGCAGGAGATGCATATTTAAGGTCTCAGACACCTTCAAAACATAAAAATTGCTTGGACCTTTTAAGTATACTTTTGTTCAAATGACATATAAGCTTTGATGCTTTATTAATAGTCAACGTATTTGTGGAATTAAAGAAATGCTTATTAAAACAAGGTATCATTTTTTAACATATAAGTTTGGCAGATAAGTTGGTAACAAATTGTATAATAATACCAAGTTTAGATATTGGTGGAAATGTAAATTGAAGCAATCTGTTTAGATGTAAGTTTTGTTATATCTTCCCAAATTAAATATGCATGTTAAACTTTGACCCTAAATTCCATTTGAAGGAATTTATACTATAGCAATACTCAAAGTGTACATACAAGGGTGCTCATCAAAGCAGTTTGTAATAATACAAAAACTTCTAACTACCTACGTATCTGTTAGTGCAGGATGATTTGATTAACTGAAGGCATATTCATATTGTGGAGGACTATGTCGTTATTAAAAAGAACCAGATATATGTGTATGAGGTCTCACAATTGAATTCACACACTTCCACTGTGTGCCTACATTGGCAGCACTGTCCAAACAACTCTGTAAGATTTCATAACCTTGGTATATCCATATCTCACAGCTGTGTTCGTGTCAACATGTGGTGGTGTCTTACTAAAAGGCATTCATTATTGTTGTGTGTTTTGGTGTGCCTTCATGAGAATGTCAGGGCTTGAATTAGAGCAATGAAGAAACATTAAACTTGACAAGAGTGGAAGTAAAATCAGGGACATGTTAGTGGTAGTTTTTGGGGATAATGCCATGAAGAAAATGGCAATGTACAAATAGATTAAACATTTTTCTGAAGGGAGAGAGAGAAAGCGTCACTGATGAAGAGAGGCCAGGGATGAGCAGAAATAATGAAAACATGGCAAAAATTTGTCTAATTGTGCCTCAAAATTGTCATTTGACTGTGAGAGCATACCAGATGAAGTAAACATTGATAGAGAAACAGGAAAATTTTAACTGAGGATCTTGGCATGAGAAAGGTGTGTGCAAAAATGGTCCTGAAGGGACTCACCAATGCAAAAGCAAAGAATAGTCAAAGTTTGCCATGACCTTTTGGAGAGGCAAAATGATGTTTGAGTCGTATAATCACTGATGTTGAAACATAGATGTACCAATACGACCCTGAAACAAAGTGTCAAAGTGCACAATGTAATTCAGACAATTCTCTACAACCAAAAAACTTCTATCAGTCCAAATCAAGAATTAAAATGATGTTGCTAATTTTTTTTTGATATCAGAGGGACTGTTCATTACGAATTTGTACCAACTGGATAAACAGTCAACCAAGTTTATTATTTGGAAGTGCTGGAAAAGCTGCATGAAAAATTTAGATAAAACTGACCTGAACTTTTTGCCCACAACTCATGGCTCTCACATCATGACAAAGCAACAGCTCTCATGGCACTGTCTGTGAGGGAGTTTTTAACCAGTACATAAATAACTGCATTGGAACACCCTCCCTACTGACAAGATCTGGCCCCGATGACATTTTTCTTTGCCTGGAGGTAAAGGAAATAGTGAAAGACATTTTGATGACATTCAGGACATCAGGGGTAATATGACAACAGCTCTGATGGCCATTCCAGAAAAAGATTTCAAAATTGCTTTGGAAGGTGGAGCAGGCACTGGTATCAGTTCTAAGCTGCCCAAGGGGAATACGTAGAAGATGACTGTAGTGATACTCAGCAATGAGGTATGTAGCACTTTGTCTAGGTTGAGTTTGCAAACTTAATTATCATACCTCGTATGTATGTGTTTTCAGTCATATGGAATAAAGTCTAAGCATTATCAGATTAAAAAAAAACAAGAATAAGATCATTTTCTAAAAAGTATACTTTCACTGGTATATATACAACTATATACATCCATGGATATACATTGATGTTTCTGGAAGTTTATGCAAGAAACCATAAGATTCCTTTTTCTACTTATCATTTTCACCTTTCCTATTCAATTCTTTTTTTTTTTTTAACTTTGAGGAGATATTTTTATAATTTTAATTTTTAAAAATTTAAGAAAATATTTTTAATATATATTATAATAATATTGTAGTTATTCACTTAACCATTTCTAAAAGAGCTTAAATGTTTGATTATAAAACTACAAGCAATTTTTAAAAATAATTCTTGACTTTTTTCATTAAATACTGGCAGAATTTAGATCACTAAAATTTACATTTCAAACTTTTTTAAATTAAATGTTAATTTTTTTAAATTCATTTTTATTGTTAGTTTTTACCTATCTGAAATATAGAGTGTTAAACTATAGGTTTTAAATCAAGATCACTAATTTCAAATTTTAAAAGTAAATTTGAGAGAAACTATAAATTAATCAAAGAAAACTTAAGCTGTTTATAACAGACTTTATAAAAAGATTGTTCAAGTCAGGAATTCCAGAAAAGGTTAAAAGCTTAGCACGTTATGTAACTGACAGGGTGTATGAGGCCACACCAGCCCCCATGCCAGCAAAAGAAAACAATGAAATGACAGCTCTAGTGTTTGGAGAGAGGTTGTTAACGACAGCTTATTCCTTTACGATTTCAACTCTTGACAGAAGACAGGTCTGCTCATTGCATCAATGGCAGATATATCATTACCTTCTGGCCCTGTCATGACTGATTTGGAGGTAAAACTACATTCAGTTTTGAAAATGCAATTACCTTCTCGAATTTTGGTCACTGTTTCTGAGATGCATGTGATTAAGCCATTCTGTAATAACTGTTTGCATCTAGAGTGTTCTCTAGTATTGAACTAATTAGCTAATTAAGCATATACGTTCTATAGTCAAGTGGAGAGCTAGCTATAACAGCTTAGAGCACCTTGATATCCTGACATCATCCCAAGGAAAACATTATTAGGCCTCTTATGTCTGATAGATATTCCTCTACTTATGTTTATACCTGAGTTCAAGTAACTTTTAAAGTAGACCTAGGCGTTTCCACTAAGTGCAAGAGAAAAAATTTTAAAACTGGATTTTAAAACAATTAGACACCCTTTTTACATGGAAATATATTGGTTGTAATTTGGCCTTTCTGTTTTGCAATGTGCATATTTGATTTTTTTTTTTTTTTTTTTTTTTTTGCCTACCTAAGAAGTGACTCTGGAGACTTAGAGGAAAAGAGGGTGTGGGTTTTGAAAGTATGTCAAAAGCCTTGGGGTTGTGTGTGATCAGAATTTCAATAGAGGTTGAGATGAGTTTAAATGCATAGAAGACAAACACAAAAATCTTGCTTAATTTCTGTCATGTTGTTCTTTTTTGAGTCACTCTGATATGTTTTTCAAATCAGCTTTACTCCTTGAGCTTTGTACTATTATATCCATGATCTGTATTCCCCCCAGCTCCTGCCCTTTTTATTTCGTTTTAACTGCTGATCCCTTTTCTGTGGTTCTTCTTTTAATATCAGCTGAAGCAGTTTGAAATTGCTGAATCAAAGCTGCTTTTGGAGTGAAAGAGTGTGTAAGATTGTGCAGGGTGAGATTCTCTGGGTAGAAGGTAATACCTCCTGTAGTTATAATCAATGCTCTGGACACTTTCAAAGACTGGAGGAGCCATGACTTGCTCTGAGGTTAAACTTTTAAAATAACTTCCTTAGAGAAAAGTGTCATCAATAAAATGGAATAATTAGTTCACAATTCTTGAGTAGCCTAGGTTTAACAAGAAAAGATTAAAGATAGCTCAGTTTTGCATTTTTACTGTACATTTTGATCTCTTTGGTTTTTAGCCTTTATACTTTTGTTTATCTTGAACATAATTTTAGAAACTTAATTACTTTCAGTATTTATCAGTTTATCCTCAGAGTTACTTTAATTTGAGAAGAACTGAAATGGAAAGAATGTCAGCTTTTATTAATAGGATATAGTATAAACTTTTATCTGAAATCATTGAGACAGTAAATTAGGGAAGGTAGGCAATTTGTATATGAAAGTGTGGTTTGCACATTAGTTTAAGTCACCAAGCTTTAGATTAAATATTGTATTTACATAATCACTAAAGTAATATTTTTAAAGAAAATAATGTTAAATGAATTTAAGAATAAATAATATTAGTTTCCAGGAGGAGTTGTATAGTACCATTTCATGCTTCTAATGATATTTGGGGATGATTTTATTCAACTCTTGACATGATAGAAATAAAAGGCATAAATTAAAATATTAATTCATAGATAGTCTATTTTAATATGTGATATTAGAAATTCTCATTAATGCCTAATTATAAGTTACAGATTTAATATGAAAAATACATCTATTAATTACTTATTTTTTATTTGAAATATAACTTCCTAAAATTAAGACTAAATTTCAACAGTAATTCTGGATGGTAATAGGTCTGTATTTTAACTCTTTTTTACATAGAATATGTAGTCTTTTGCTTTTCTGAACATAAAACAAATCACTACTAAAAATTTGTAATGGTGTGTTTTGGGAATTAGATGGAGTATCTTGACATATTTTTATATATTCAGAATTGTGTATTTATATACTTTAAAATAAATTAACTCTTATTAGTTTACTTGAAATGTAAATATAATCATTAATCTGATACTCTCAAGTATGCATTCAGATGTCAGTCTTAGGATCTATGTTGTTGCTATGTGTTTATAATCATTATTAAATAGGAGAAGATATCCTTGTTTATGAAATGGATACAGTACAGGGATGAGTATCCCTCATGAAGCTTGAAGCCTGTGGAACAAGACTCCAGGTAGTAGTAATAAAAAATAAAAAACACAAGTAGTATTGTTTTAGGTATACATTATGCAGTTTTAAAAACACTCATCATTTCAGGGTTATTCACATTTGATTTTGTAAGATCATAAGATTTAAGCCAATTTAAGTTAGGAATGCCATATCGAAATGGCATAGCATAGCAAACTGTTACATTTACCTAAAGTTTAAATTACAATGAACATACATAGTATAATTTAAATTCTGAATAAAAATAAGTTACTTTACAATTTATTATTTTATGAAAGAAATATTCTCTTAGCATCACTGGAGAAAATTAATATTTGTAAGAAGCTTTCCTTTATTTCTGCAGTAACACAGGATAATGACAAGTAATATAAATATGTCTCCCAAAGAAACGTATTTTAAAAATTAGGGAAAATACTGTTAAGCAATTCAATTTAGCTTTTCATTTTGGTAGAGAAAACCTTTGCTTTTTAAATAATTTTTAGTTCCTTCATATTTAATGCTGTGACTGAAGCTTTTAAAATAATTTTATTAAGTTGTTATCTTTATGCCTATTTAAAACAATTCTATTGTTATCTTTATGGTTACATATAGAGATTAGAAACTTAGTTAAAAATAAAGGACACAATTACATATTCCTGTATGGTGCAGCTTGAACATGGGATGCTTAATAACTCACTTTAATAAGAATAAGTTTATTTATTATTAAAAATAGTTATGACTTTATGCATATTTACATTTACATCATATACACAAACACACTTACAAATATCTGTGTATGTTAAAATCCAAATTGCTAATCCAGTAGTTGATTTAAAAAGCAAAAACTATTATTTGAAAGACTTGTCAATTCTATTGGGAAATGAGTACTGGCTTATTCATACCATGAGGTACATATTTGAATAAAATTATCTTTCTTATAATAAATTGGTCATGGAAACATTTAAGAGAACATTTATCCAGAGAAACAGGTACCAAGAATATTTTTATACTTTCTTAGGGAGAGTTTAATGTATTTCTCGGTTTACATTTTCTGATAGTGAGAAAATACCTTTTCATTAAGCTTTTCATGCACACTGACTTAGGATTCTAGTGGTTTGAAAACATACTGTCCTTTTGAAAATTGTGTGTTGTTTGTAATAAAAAAACTTAAAGAAGTTAAATCTATCAAAATAAACTTAAAATGTTGGTAATTGGTTTCCCCCCTCCCCCGAAATTAACAAATTAGACCATCAAAGCCCAAATAGAGAGATATGTAGTAGGTTATTTGATACTGTAGGCATTTCTTTCCCTCCCGGATACATTTGTTTAGTTTCTCTCACTTTGCGCCTGTGGCACTGTAAGGTGAAATTCAGACATGCTCTTCCCTTCCAAGGAATCTCTGGGGTGGAGGATAACTTCTACAAGACTAATAAATGATGTTGCTTTTTCATTATCGCCCATCTAAGGCAATTTGCAGTGTTCACTTTAGAAGAAAAATAGGGTTGTATAGGAAGCATTTACAACTTTAAAGCCATGAGTCAGTTTTAAAAAGGAATGGTATTTTGAGATAGTCAATATGATAGGCAATTAAAAATATTGACCCAGTAATTTTTAAGGGTCTTCCTTTTATTATTTTGGTGTAATAAAATCACAAAATTTAATCTTGAAAATGAAAAACTAGTGTTTATATTTTATGATGACTAAATTTAATAAATCAGTTCGTTTATCCAGAGGTTTAGCTATTTTAGAGTTTTTCTATTAGAAATTTTATTTTTACTCTTAAAGTGAATCATTTTGCTTAAACATTTTGTTGCAACATACCACAGAAACAGTTTTATAAGAGAGAGAAAAATTGACATGAATAATGTTAACTTGTTCTATTGTATGCCTCATGATGCTCAAATCTGTATAAATATCATAGGTAGTGGGATTTAGGATTGCTTTCAAAAAGAAATTTTATATTTATATAATAAATAGTGTTTTGTGTGTATATATATATAGTCTTAATTCTTTTTTTTTCTTCTTTTTAATCCCTGAGAACTCTTTCATTAGCTCTAATATTCCTCCTTATATTAGATCTGTATTTCCTTACATGTAGATACATTTGGATTGTTTTATGACATATGCTTTTAAAATTAAGAATTGTTTTAAAGAATCATTTAGAAGAAAACCATAACATTACCTTATCATGAGCTTCTACAATGCAATTTGCTACTTTCTTCACATAGAAGAATAATACAGTTAAGGCTCCTAAATATCGTAGCTTTAGTAAGTATACTGTTACTTTATTCAGGATATATATACCACACTGCACCTTGTAACAGCTTGAATTGTAATGGTAGTCTTTATTTTGTCAAATTTTATGGGTATACGTCTGTTTCCCACTAAACCGTGAGCTCTTTGAGAGCAGAGCTCATTTTTATCATTGAGCAGTACTGTTTAGTGGGTAAGAACATGAGCTTAGAGGTTAAACACTCCTAATTACCAGTTTTAGCTTTCCTAAAACATTCTCCTTTGATACATCTCTAGGCACTGGTTTCAGTGACTTAATAGTTGTGTGATTTGGTCAAGAGTTTTGCACTCTTTAGATTTTGTTTTCTAATCCATGAAATGATCATAATAATAATATAAATTTTGCTGATTATCATGAAGATTAAATGACAAAATGTATGAAAAGCACTTATCACTGTGCCTGAAGCTAATTTTAAAAACTTTGTGGATGGAGAGATAAATGACTTTTCATTAGGAAAAAAGAGAAATATGATGACTTATTGGCAATCATCATTCTTTTTGTTAAATCTATTAAAAAGTAGTACTGTGTGATTTCAATTACCCTGTTTTTAAGTAGGAATATGATGTATGCAAGTTCTTACTATAATAGCAGTCACATGGTAAGTACCCAATGAATGTTAATAGTGTGAAGGTAGTGATGGTAGTTATTTAGTGTTTTATTTTGTTTTATGTTTATTTACTCCCTTTTCCTCTACAAATCCCACCCCTCTATATCCTGTTTCTCTAACAATAGGACAGGGTCGCTCTCTTCTGTGCATCTACTTGTATTAGCAATGATTTTTCTGTATCCATATTATGAACTATTCTAAGGAATCAGAGTACCTGCGAGTAAGTTGGTTTTAGCACTGCCCTGGAGGTGTAGATAGGCTTCTAATATCATCTTCCAGGGGTAACTGGACCTAGGAAGTAGAAACATAAGCTTTCTGAAAATGATTTTTTTAAAGGCTCAAAGTTGGTAATGGCAAAAATTTTGTTCTAACCTTCTTACTCTGTGAAATCAATCCTTCATCCATTTATCAATCCTCCAATTCATCAATAGATTCATCATCTATGTTTGAGGGCCGAGCACGTTCTAAGTTTAGGTAGGTACAGAGGTGAAGATAACATAGTACCTGTCTTTAAGACATTGTGGTTTAATGGGGAGACAGGCAAATTTAGTGGAGTGTGATGATATGTACTCAAAACTATAAGCGTGGGGTATCATGGGTGTGCACATTGAAGGCATCTCTTAATGCCACCTGCTTCCCAGAAGTGATATTTACATAAAATTCTCTAGTATGAAGAGACACTTGAAGAGGCACTCTAGGTGGAGGGACTGGTTGAATAAAGCTTGAACATAGAGTGTGATGTGAGAGACTACAGAGATCATCAGGGCTTGATGTTTCCTATTCATGTATTTGTAAATTGTTTTAAGGGTTTTGGAAGAACATTGAGTGGTTTCTAAATAGGGAAATGATGTGGTCAAATTTGTGTTTGAAGAAGCTAATTCTGGCACAAACTTGACGAGTGAATTTGGTGAGTGACCAGTAAGATCCTGCTGAAATAATATATGTGAGCAAAAATGGTAGACTGAACTGAGAAATCACTGGGCATGTATAGAGCTGGAGAGATACAGGAGATATGATTGATTGATTGTGAGAAGTGAGAAAATGAAAGAAATATCACACTTGGGTTTCTGGCTTCTGTGGTAGGGGAGATGGTGATCTCATTAACTAAGTCTAAGAGTATTGAAGAGAAGTGATGGAGTGATCTTTTAACATGGAGGGAGTTGAGAATCTAATTTTAGACATGTTGTTTGGTGCATATGCCACCATGGTTGTCCCAAGCCATTTGTCTGACATAATGCCTGTTACGTCACTTTTTGACTCTCCATCATATTTCTCTGTTGCACTGATAAGTATGCTAGGTCATGCTCTGGAAAATTAGTTTGGTGATGATTCTAAGTTCCTTGTTATAAAATTACAATAAAAAGCATAACTAATTATAACATTATCTCCTAATATCATGCAGATTAATTTACACTGTGATTTAACTTGCTGTTACTTTTGTATTTTCTTTTCTCTGAGCGTATTTGTTAGAAGGCTACCAAGCAAGGAACTCATCAGATAATAATTGGAAAAAAATGTGAACAGTGGTTGACTTGGTCTTATAAAAGCTACACTGTGACTAGAAAAGCATTGTGTTTAGATGAATGAAATCTCTCTACTGTAGATATAGAAAGAGATAATATATGGATATTTAATATGGGCATATTCACTGTTTAAAATATTCTACAATATAGTTCATGCACTTCTCTCCCAAAGCTTACTGCTATCATTTAACTTTTGAAATTGTCATCATAGAGAAGGTATAGGGAAGGTATACATATATATTTTTTTAAATAATAATGAGCAATTTCCTCATTTCTTTAACAAAGGTGATATACTAGATGGTCTGAATTGGTCTTCCCAGATTGAAATTTATTTTGTATTTCTATTTTTATAATAATTTTTTTTCTGACACAGGTATGCCCCACTTTGAGAAATCAAACTATGGAAAAAATTGGTTTTATTTCTCAAAAATATTTAATTCTTTTTATTTACCTTCTGTGAAATTTTTCTGTACAGAAGCAAACATTGTTTTACAAAAGATTTGGTACAGAGACCTTGGCAATATTGAATTCTTTTTTTTTTTTTTTTTGTATTGGTTTTCATTAGGAGACCATTTACTGCTTGGGGACTGGAGAAAGGAGAAGAGGTTGTTATACTCAAGTGTTGCCACTAATTGAAAATGCAGAACTAAAGAAGTACCTGGCACATAAGCACATCAAGCAGCTTTTCATTCAATATGTATATTCCAATTCAGAAATTTCAGGCAATCAGTAGACTCACCTATGTTTAGATATGTATAAATACATGCCTTGTAGGAGGAGATTTGAATGTGAAGAACTGGTATGGAACACACAATACATTAAGGCAAATAGAGATCCTCTGGTTATTAGAAATTAAAAAGGCAAAAGCTAGGCATTTTGATGGTCAGCCCTGTAGGTTAGGAAGAGAAGGAAGGTTGGGTAGAATGGTAGTTGGTGAACTATGAAGTGGGAGTGAGGAAACAGGCTTTAGGAAATAACCTGTTTGGAAGAAGCAACACATAACATTCCTGCTGTGATAAGGAATATCTTATTTGTCATTTGTCATTGCATTCAAATTTTTTAACATCAATTATTTAAGAAGAGCAGCTCTTAAGCCTTTTTGCTCACTCTGCCATCCCTTCTGACATACCCGTATCGCTTCCTCTAAAGTTACACCTATTATTTAGTCCTGGCTTATGGTCCTCCTTCTCTTACTAACTTGCTCTATACCTTAGAAAAGTTATTTAGTCTGCTTAGGCATCTTTTTCTGCCTTTGTGAAATAAAGAAGGCATACTTACAAGTCTTTGTTGCGGATAGTTTTTGAGAACATAAAAACCAGATTTTATATTTATAAACCTCCCGTTGAAGAATGAGTATGGAAATCTTTCTTGCATGCTGGTATGAAAACAAAAACAATTGTTGTTTTTTAAAAAGCTGAGGAAAACTTGACTTAAACTTTATTTAGTGAATGGCATGTGTTTATCAAAGATGCTTGGATACTAGAAACTTTGATAGGGAAGTTATCCATTTGTTAGTATTAGTAAGCGTACTTTCTTAGTTTAGTATCTTATTGTGATTCTTTGGAAGGTGTAGTTGATTTTGTCTGTTGGTAATGTAGGTTAACTCAAATGAAATAAATGGTGCTTTTCTTTCTTGAGAACCCCATTTATTCAGATGCTAGCATATGAAGAGAACACAAATTGAAAAAATGGAGCAATTTGTTGATAATTTTCATAAGGCTACATATTCATGAAATCATTCAAGATTTGCTGTCACAAGTTATTTAAAGAATGGGGCATGATTTTTGAAAATGAAATGAATTTATTTTTAGCCTAGCCTTTATAGAAATTCTCAACCTTGATTTCAGTTTCTGAGTCTTTGCTTACCCAGAAAATTATATCTAACTGTGTTCATACTGGTATCTCATCCCTCAAGTCTTAAATGGTAAAAGATAACCAGGATGTAAAAACTACTCATAACTAAAATAATAAATTCAAGAACTACTTACACATGAAAAGAATTTAAAGAAATCCTAATAGGCAGAGAATAGAAGAAGAACCCATAACTGTATGAACAGTTAATAATTTACCTTTTACCACCAATTTAAATTCATTATGCTTTATTGTAAATCCTTGTAATTTTTTATATTTGAATTGAATTGCTAAGACTATTCCTGAACTGAATTTTTAGGATTAAGAGCAGACAAAACAGTTGGTGATCATTTGTTGTAAAGTTTTGACCAGAATACAGTCAATGCTAGGTATTTAATTTTCTCTATCCCTGACATTCTTTTTTTAAACCTATTGAAAACAGAATTATTGTTATGAAGGGGATAAACAAAGACAATTTTGATCCAAAGTGTTCATCTTTCTTTTATAGCAACATATAGTGATCATATGAGTATTTTATCACTGGGCAATGGCCATACTCAATAACTATACATTTTTGATTACTGCAAAGTAAAATTAATTTATTATCATTTATAAATCTGTTTCTGCTATTGAGAAATAATGATTAATAACTAAATTCAGATTTTTTTCTGAGAATAAAATGTGTTCATTGGTAATAGGACTCTAATATTTTTCTTGAGTTATTTTTATCTCTTACCTGAGCTTTTCTTCTCCTTTTACTTTAAAAGAGGCAGAATAAAGCTAATTTCATGAACAGTTTTATAAAACTTTTCAAGTATTTCATTGACCTCTGTAATCTCTTAACCTGTATTCTAGCTATCACAAATTTTTATGGGGAAAATTTTTTTTTCATAAGAGGAGAATTATCATTTTAGAAATATTAATAAAGAGATTTCAATTAGAAGGATTTAAAATGCATTAGGAATTTAGAAAAACAAAATGAGTTTTGAAATTGCCTTCATATTGGTAGAACAGTAATTTTAATTTGCCTTCAGTTTGATTGTTGTTTCTAGACATGCCTTTACTATACCATGTTCAAAATAGTAAATATACTGACAAAGTCAATTCATTTTTTATTACTCAAGAGAAGTACCAATTTAAGGAATTACAAATAAATGTTACTATTTAAATACCATTGTATTTCAAATGAAAACATAATGGAATAGCCATTGATTTTCTTATGTATGTATTTACAACATTTCCCCCTTCATTCTTTCCTTTTTCTGCCATGTTAACCTAAAGAAAGTGAGCTATTGGAGAAAAAAAATAGCATACTTAAAGAGATTTTTAAATAATTTTGAATTCACATTCTTTTATCTTTGGTCTTTTACGTAACAGCAAAATGAATTTCTGTCACTTATGAAATATAAAATACTACAATCTTTGTTTATATAACATTGGTGTTTTCTATGCATTATGTAGATTCCTTGGACATAATTAACAATAGAATATATACATTGAGTTGTTTATCCAGTACAGTGATGATCATCTAAAACAATTTATTCTCACTTGCTTCTTTTTCTGTGTTCTCAAACAATAATGTGTACTTTATAGGGAATTGGTTAGATTTTAGCAGGGTTTCTCAACTTCAGAACTGTTTGCAATTTGGGTCAGATAATTCTTTGTTATGGGGCTGTCCATGTATTGTAGGATGTTTTTATTCAGCATTCCAAGTCTCTACCCAGCGTGCTAGTAGCACCCTGTCAATTATGAAAATGTTTCAAGACAGTGCCAGATGTTCCCTGGGGGTCAAAAATGCCCTGGGTAGAGAGCCACTGGGTTAAAGGTTAATGCAAAGTAACTCTTTACTGTCCGTGTGTGTGTGCAGTCTGAGATTTTTAGTGACCATTTTTTTTGCTTTAATTTTACATAAATGGTGGGATTGAAATTGTACTGCATCCCTAAGTACTGTTAGACAATAACATCATCATTTATGCTAATATTTTGGAAGACAACAGTACTGACTACATAGAGAAAACATGGCTCGGTTGGAATAATCTCATGAAATTTTGGTAGAAATACAAATTAACATTACCTACTTGGAGAACTGCTTGGAAGTATCTGTTAAAGTTGAGTACACATGTACCTTGAGACCCAACAGTTCCATTTCTAAATAATAAAATATACAATAGTCATAGTAAATTTCATATAGCCATTTGATTCTCATAGAATGTTTTTGTTGATTTTTGCTGAACTCATATCCATAGCCATTCTATATTTACAACTGACATTGTCAGTTGTGATGTGATATGAATAATGGTTGATATTTTCATTGTCTTTACATTAAGACACAAAGACTTAATGTCCAGACTTTACTTATTCATAAATAATGTGAGTGCCTTGAATTAACACTTTTCAAATACTGGAAGAACACTTCCTTAATGTTACATGCTATTCGCAGTGTAACAGCTATAGACAAGACACTCTTTCAAGTTTAATCTGTGTAATTGACATTTTTACATCACTTTATTAAGTCTACACTATCAACAAAACAACTAATAAAGCCCCCATTTATATTGTTTGCCAGTTTCTATTGTGTAAATACTGGTGTAAAAAAACATGGTTGATTTCAAGCTGCCAATGTGATGTTTCTGAACACAGAGTTATAAAGAGATACACAGTAGCATACCATTATATAATATTTCCATGGTACACATATAATAAATGTAAATTACCCTAAGAGCATAGATAATAGTAACATATAGTATAATAACTAGGATGTGGTGACTAATAAATACAAAGTAATGACTAATAAATAAATACAATATACTTTGTTTCAAAGTATATTGAAACATATATGAAACAAATAAATATATATTTATTTGTAAGATTATATAATTCAAGTATTAATAGTGGTTTTCTTTAACAACCAACTCACAAAATTCCTGAAAATTTAACAGTGGACTCTCACGAACCAGTATGAGCTAGCTTCAGCACACCATGGTTTTTAACAAATATGTTCATAGCAGCACTAGTCATGTAGCTGAGTACTGAAACTGTCTCAGTAATCATTAGTAATAAAATGGTAATTCTAATTATTGTCTAATTCTAATGATCTAATTATTCTATAAATTCAATTCTTAATTCTAATTATAAATTCTAAATGGGCTGTATTTACACAGTAGAATATTATACTGCAATAATAATAAGCAAACTTACAACTACATGCAACATGGATGCACCTCTCAGACTCACTGTTGAATTAAAAGAGCCATTTGGTGTGATTCCTTTTACATAAAGCACAAAAATGAGCAAAACGAATTGATGGTGTTAGAAATCAAGATAAAGTTTATGCTTAAAGAGGGGCTTCATGGTGGTAGGGTTCATTTAAAAAATCTGACTATTGTTTACATGGTTGTATTCACTTCGTGAAAATTTATCAACCTGTATAAGGATTTGTGCACGTTTCTGTATGCATGTAATACCTTAATTAAAGGTTCACTAGAAAAAAATATTGGCTGAATTAAAAGATGTATCTGGAAACTCAGCCGCTGGTACATTTGAGCGATAACTTACATTGAGGTACAGGCCAGAGCCCACTTTAATTTGTCACAAAGAGTTGGGGGTTTTTTCTCTCTCATTGTATTCTTTTCTTTAGTTGAAATACTTGCCATTTCTTCAACTCATCCTGTGCACTTACTACATCACCTGTGCTCTCGCTCTTTCTTTGTCTGAAAAGCTGCCTTTCTCATCTCTGCTTATTGGGATTTCTTAATATTGTTCTCACATGTAAGTCATTCTTGAATTGTTTGAGACACGATTTCAGAAAGAGTAGTTGTGACCTCCTGGTGTATCTTTTACCGTATAGGGCTGGAAGATTAGTGATTAGGTCTGCTTTCCTGGCTTCAGGAGTATTAGGTTATTGAGGGTGCTACAATCTGACTGCTGGATAAGTGGGACATTGTTGGGTAAGACTCACTGTTGCCTCAAGTACAATCTCCAGTTTCATATCTTACTCGTTATTTTCATTGTCCTTATTGCAGCTATTCAATATAGGCTCTCATAAAAATGCTTTGTCATCATCTACATATTATCAAGCATATTTACACCATTGAATAATTTTGAATTCCATGAAAATATAGTAGATGGAGATTTCAAATTCCTTTTTCATTAAGACAGTTTATAAGATACATATGCCTTTTTAATAACTGGGGGTAAGCCATGGTCTAATAAAAGATTAGATCTTATAAATAATATGTCTCTAGACCTCTGAATCTGAAACTAGTTAAAAATCCCAAGATCTGTTTGAATCTAGAGGGACTGAACCTGAGTGTCATTTCCTGTCTGGTTGTGTAGGTATCATAACCCTGCTGAGTGAAGACAAGGCTGAGACTACTGGTGTTTCTAACAGTGTGGTGGTGTTTACTTGTAATACTCACCAGTCCACTTATGGACACCCTCCGGCTGATATGTTTATGCCTGGTTTAAGAGTATATGTCAGGTGGCTTATAACTGCTGTCTTCCATTTGGAAGAGAATTTGTACTTATGTAGTTGATAAACTCATTTTTTTTTTCTATCTGATTCTATTCTCAGATGCTTCTGGCATTTTGTATTTTAAGCACATCATTTATGGGAAGGTCCAATTTAAGTTTTAAAATTATTTTTTCCAGTTTTGTAACAGGTTTAACTTTGTATATTAGTTTAGTTTTTATTTTTCTGGGTTGTAAGAAAAATCAAGTTATTATGTTGCTTTAATTTTCTAAGTTCTTTTAACAGTGTTTTCTAATTTCTTTGGCATGAAGAAACCAATGATTCTGCTTCTCCTAGAGCAACTTGTTTTCCTTTTACACACTATGCTTCTGGTGTTGGCACTCTTGTTTTTACTAGTCTCTCTTGTATACAGAATTTCAGATTTTTACAGTGTAAAGGTTATAGGCAAATATCCAGCTGTCACATTCTTGAGGTCAGATACGCTACTATATATGAAATGCTCTGTTTTGGCTTCACGCTACTTGCCAGATTGCTAAGCAGATGTTCTAGGCTATAATTCAGGAAACTGGGACCTCTTGAAACATTCCCTGAGAGTTGCTTTTGACATCTCTGAATCATTTATTTAAAGGTAATTAGTTCTAGTGAAAATGAAAATGCATTGATATGAAAAGAACAAAATTATTTCACAGTGTTTGGTAGTGGTAGCATGATGAGAAACTTGATTCTGGATTGGTATCTAGTGGTAGAAAAGTATTAATTTTAACACAGGAGTACATTACAAATAAGAACTTTTCCACTTATTTTATTTTAATTTGGAGACTGATAGAAAAAGGCTGTTACCAAAAAACAAAACAAAATAAAACAAAACAAAACCTTTCTTTTTATAGAATTTAAGGACTCCCAATGATTTTGTTCTATATTTAAGAACTTATAAGCTGCCTGTTTTAAATACAGAAAACATGTACAAGGGGACTAAGGGTATTATTTTTTTCTTCAGTATATCCAATTAAATGCCTTCGAATGTTTTCATATATCTTGTCAATATTTTTTCTATAATTTTTAATAATCAATACAAAGCTCCCTTATTTATATTAGGAACTTTTATAAAATATTATTCTAAATCTGTAGTTAACTTATTCTTGTATCCATTATTAACATATCAGTTGCAATAGATTAAGATTTAAACTAACTTATATTCTAAAAGTTGGAAAACACGTTTTTAAAAGTCTGTCATGATATGTTCATTTAGATCTCTTTGACCATATTTAAATAATACAGGAGCCATAATACTTGTGTTTTTATCATTATATTTTATTTGTAATATGCATTGTGCTTTGAAGCAAAGTGCTTTACTCAGAAGTAGAAGATTCATTATCTTGTTATTAGGAAAATTCTTAGGCCACCATATTTTAAGGAAGGTAAGAATAAGTAGTAGGAATAGACATCTAAATCTCATTTATAATTGCCTATGGATGAATTTGAATTTAAAGTTAATGTGGGTCCATCGGACATTCAGGATACTCATAACAAACACTTCAATCAAACTAATGAAGTCTCAGTGTGAAAATCGAACTCTAAAACCACCTCTGTTCTTCTTCCTTAAACAATTCTTTCATTTTTCCCATTTCATATTTTGGATAAATAGCATTACAATGAGATTGATGCAAAAGACCAATCTCAGCAGTTCTTCCAGAGTTATAGAAAAGTAATCAACGGTGTTAGTTTATAAAACTTACCCTCGTCTCCAAGCTTAAGTCGATAAATAACCTTAACTTTCTGTAACTTCCAGTTCCTGCTAGACTAAGTGTTGTATTCCAGTAGGGGAATAAAAGGGGTGGTGGTGGTGGTAATGTCAATTTTAGATTGAAACCCAAGCAGAGCTTCTATGTCTGGAGAAAATGTAAGGACTTTTGTAGATAAGCCCTTATTTAGATAATTGAATTTTGAATATTAATAATTTGTCTTCCTTCCCACTCTTTCTCCTTTTTCTTTTCTCTCCCTCTCCCCTCTCTCTTTCTTACATTCATACATTCACACAAGCTAGCAAGTCATAATACTAAAGTATCAAATTACTGTGTTTTGTCAATTCTAAGATGCACGTTTTCTTTATATTTTAACACCTTTGAAATTGGGATGCAGCTGTCTTTTCTCCATCCAAATTTAGAACCCATTGAAAGAAAAAGAATAAGATGATAGAGATCAATGTTCATCTTTATAACTGGTAAATAATAGGGTGGGAAATAGGTTAGGCCTCCTAGGCAAATGAGTTAACTGATAGGTTTCCCCAGAACTTGGCAGGCTTACCTACAGGCCTCACCACATGAAGCTTACCATGCTCAGCAACAGAGAAGGATGCGTGCTTTGTATGGGCTGCTAGCTGCTCAGGTCACAAACAGCAGTTCACCAGTCATATAGGTAGGCCACCACCCCTAAACCAGAGAAGATTGAGCATGGGAGAGGAGCAAGGCAGGAGTTACTAATCCACATGGAAACCAGTGCGTTGGGGTTGTTACCCACTAACAGACTGAAATGAGGTCTATAATCCAGGTACCACTCCAAAGCCAAGTCCCCTGCCATGCCTTTCCAAGTCCTCCTTATTCACTTGGCATGCTTTAAAAATACACATTTTAAAATATGCCCTGGTAGCGTATTCATTTTTGACTCTCTGCTGTCTGTCTCTGGGCTTCTCTGCCTCACCTAGAAAGATAAAACTCGCATACACTTTTACCTGCTACCAACACTTGCTGAGTTCTCTTAGTTTGTTTCTTGGAGAAGTAGATCCTTTCTGGCAGACTCCAGACTCTCTTGTCATGAGCTGAGCCTTTTCCTCTCAGTGACCTGCACTCCAACATAGTTGAATCTCCTGCGTCATTTTCTTGCTCTACCTTCACTAATGTTGTCCTGTCAGATCCCTTGAGATGAGTTTGTTCTCACTGGAACATCACTGTTATCTTCACACCTCACCTTTTACATTTATTCTGTTGTACAACTTCTGCCCTCGCCTGTCACATGCATCCCTGGGCTAATAGAGTTCACCTGCCCCAAAAGCTTATTAGTACTTAAAAAGAAGTCTTCACTCATACTACTTGTTGTTAATATCCTCATTTCGTCCATGCATCCCGCCTTAGGATTGGCTTCCTTCTTGAAGAATGAGCATTGAAGAAAACTCACATTTGCATTTTATCACATCCACCACAGCCCATCTGGAGTGAACCATCAATCCACAGTGAATTTTTACGGATGTGGGTTTTGCTACTTGAATCACCTAGATAAATGCACAAGAATGAGAGCAAAAGAAAACATGCTTGATTATTTTCTTTAGAATGAAAGTTAAAATATGCCATAGTTGCTAATGTACAGGCATATTAAAATTATACTTAAGCATTGGAAATTGAGTTCTGAGGCAGGAAAAACATCTTGTCTGTTCATAGACTATGCAGGCATGGCTTGGCAAGTAGAAGACATCTTCAGCATATTGCACTCTGTATTTTTGTACTGTGATCTAAAACAATAGCATAAGATGTACTTATTAAGAAAATTGATATCTCTACTCAGATGATCATGAAAATGATTCTGTGACAGAAAAGAGGAAAGTCATGATACTTGGGAAATGGGAAAACCTGGTCTTTTAATAGTGAAAGCCCTTTATTAGTGAAAGAGGGTTAGGGCTCTTCTTCAAAATTTACTTTGTCTTAAGTTAGGATTATTTTTCCACCGACTACATTGGAGGTATGTTTTTCTTCTTAGCTGGTAAGAGATAGGTAGAATACATATTAATTCACTTACATATTTATTGAGCACTCTTTTAGATAATGGGGATATATCAGAGAATAGACCAGAATCCTAGCTGTCATGGAGCTTTTCATTCTGCTGGAGTATCATGAAAGTTAGAAGTGCTTATAGTTTAATAGTTAGAAAATTGGTATTTTAAGTAGTAATGCTGATATTTTAATATCTCATGGCATAGCAGCCTCTAGCCAGTCAGACTTCATGCATGACAGCTGCTCATATAGGAAGGATGCAAAAACTGCCAATCCTCTTAAAAGTTAAGTGTGGAACTGACATAGTGCTATTTTCATCATACAGTGTTGGTCAAAGCAGTCACAGGCCACCCCAGATTCAAGGACAGGGGATTTAGACCCATATCTCAATGGGAAGAGTATCAAAGTTTTTGCAGCCATCTTTGTGCCACCTGTACCACTTAACTAGCCATGTGACTTAGGAAAGTCACTTCAGCTGCCTGAACCTAGGAATCCTGACTAATCTATCACAGCCTGTCATGGGGAATGTGAACACATTTTGTAAAACTCAAGTACTGGTCATTCTCCACCCAATGTAATGATTCACTTTGATATGTTTACTACAACGTCAACTTGGATACTTTAAATAAAATTGATGGTTTGTCTTTCTCCAGAGTCTTTAAGAGAGTTTCTTATCATCACAGTCTAGTACAGTACTGTGTATATATGAAATATCAAGGAAAAAGTGGCAATTATGTCACTTAGGCTGTTCTTCTTAATATCAGATATTTTCTGTGACCTAATTGTCTCTCTCTTTTTTTTTTCTGTTTGGTATGTGGGTAGTTCCCTGACTGGGAATCGAACCCAGGCTGCAGCGCTGACAGCACCAGCGCCGAAGCCTTAAGCCACTACACCATCAGGGAACTCCCCCTAATTGTCTCTTTAGTCATCATTCTTATAATGTAGTAGATACAAGTAGAATGAGACATTACAGTTTACATAGGTTTGAAGTTTATCATTCCATGAGGGAAATGCCTTCTAAGCATTCTTTCCTTAAATGACTATACTTTTTGAAAAACTTGGAAATTCAGTTATTGCTAATGTAAGATTGATCTCCTTCATCTAGTGATAGTTACACATTCAGAATCATTTTACATTTGACAGCACCCAAGGTCTACGTCCATTTTGCACTCTTTAAAAGCATTAAATAGAATATGTACATATGTGAGGATTAAGTGATTTCTTTCAGTGAGCTAAAGTGGATTGGGATAAAGCACAAGTCTTCTTAGAAGCTTATATTGTTTTAATACTTTCACAATGTTTCATGCCCAACCTAGCTTTGAATTACAATACATGTTTCTTCCCCTCAGCTTAAACCCTCTGGGTAGAGCCAAAAGACAAGGCTTTTTGAGTTTTATGCTATACTAACTCTTAACTATTTGTTTGTCCTATCTCTTGATTTTCTTTCTCACTATCTTCTTCGGCCATCCAGAAAACAATTGTTGGGAATATATGTATTGGCATATAAACCAGTTGTTGATCTATGAGATTCCTCAACTCCCTTGGTGATAGTAGAAACTTTTTTCAATGGATTACAAGTTGGCACTTTCTCTGCCATTGTGTTTGTGTGGTCCAAATAACCCATACACACACCATCTTCATTAAGAAGATTCACATTCATTTCTGTGGTTATCTATTCAGTATGCATTTCCTGGGCATTTCTTGGGCATTACATCTTGGTTTTACCAGTAAGTTTCTGTGTCAAAGGGACCAATTATTTAACCTTTCTTTTGTTCCCTCCCACCCCTGTGTTGTTTTATTTCACACCCTTACCAAAGATTTGTTAGTATGTTTTTATCTATGATCCATAAAACATGTAAAAATTTCACTGTGTATCTATAGGTAGAATAATCCCGATTCTGTGAAGACCTCAGCTCACACTCAGTCCTTCCAAACAGTATT
>PVJL010011990.1:0-39713 GCA_004026885.1 Lyroderma lyra | reverse complement strand
AGCGCCTCTCGGGGGCAGTTCCCTTGCTCACATGCACACTGAGAGATGCAGTGCGCCTGCAGATTTCACCCTGCATCACCCTCGCAGCCAGCTCTCCTCCAGGCTGTTCCTGTCACAGAGGCGTGCATACTCCGGGGGTGGGGGGTGGGGCGGGGGTGGGGGCGGGGGCTTAAATGCCAGTCCCTGAGAAGCAGCAGCAGGCAAGGCCATCCAAAGACTTCCCACTTCAATTTAAAAACCTTAACCAAGAGGCCTCTCCCTGCCAGGCACTGTCCTGCAATGGGACAGAGAAATAAGCAAGATGGGGCCCCAGCCCGCAAGAGGGTCACTAGACCTACAAATAAGCAGCCAGCACAGAAAAAAGACCCCTGGGCCAACAGATGACAGAGGAATATTTAATCATGCTGAAGGGGGAGAGGAAGGTCTCTGTGAATGCTAAGGAAGGGTCTGGTAAAATGGAAGAGCAGGAATTTGGAGGAGGTGGGGGTGTGGGGGATTCACAGGCATAGGAACTGGCTGAGCAGAGAGACCTGAAGGCCTGCAGGGCTAGGAAGGGAACGCTGAGGGTAAAGGGAAGCCAAGAGAGGAGGCCGGCTGGGGAGCGTGCTCGCTTTTTCTAGGTATTCTGCAGGAGCCAATGGAAGGGGCTTTCCAGCAGGAGTGACAACAGTGTTTGGGTTGGAGGCAGATCACTCTGATCACAGTGTGGGAGCTATAGCCAAGTAAAAGACTGCATGCAGGAAGCAGGGGAGGTTATTCTAACTGCTCAGTGAAACAGGGAGACGGGACAGCACTTGAT
This sequence comes from Lyroderma lyra, assembly GCA_004026885.1. Lineage (NCBI taxonomy): Eukaryota > Metazoa > Chordata > Mammalia > Chiroptera > Megadermatidae > Lyroderma > Lyroderma lyra. The sequence goes on along the minus strand of PVJL010011990.1, from coordinate 38,914 downwards.
CAAGGTCATGATCCTGGTGTATTAGGGGTCAGGCCTGGGTCTCTGACCCTGGCAGATTTCTCAACCTCTCCGAACTTCAGTTCAGTCATCTATAAAATGGGCAAAATAGACTGACCTCAACAGCATGGTCATGAAAATAAAGTGAATTAGCAATAGAGAACACAAAACAGGGAACGTGGCACACGGTGACTGTGCAATAAACCTGAACTCCAAGTCTTCTTTGTATTATTATTAGCTCCAGGTGGGAACTACAATTCTCAGCATGTGCATTGTGTGGCCTGGACCTCAGGAAAGCCTGAATTTGTGTGGGGAAGGCAAAAGGGGAAGCAATGCCTCTGAGGCTTTCCTGGCAGCCCCCAGACAGACTCTGAGGAGGCCTCCTAAGTAACCCCTCGAGTGGGCAGAGGGGGCCTGACAGGCTACATTCTGCTGATGGGCACCAATGCGCCTATCAGACCAGCCAGGAACCACAGGCATCCCCACCAGCCAGTCTAAAAAGGAAGGTCTCCTTTCTGCCTCATAGAGAGATTATAAAATTCCAGGCCCGGAGAAATTGTCCCCCAAATCCTCAGGGCTCACACCTGCTGTATGCGCAAAACCAGAGGCTGTGACTAACTCCTGCAAAGACCTGTCCTTCAGAACGAGGGGAAGAGACACACTCTCCTTGCCACCATCACAGCCTGTGCAGAATTCAAAGGCATTTGTGGGGAGCAGTCCACAGCAATCCCTCAGAGTAAAGCTCAATATTGGCTGGTTTTCCCATCCAGAGGCCAGGTCTCAGGAGACATAGCAACTAATTACCTGCCGCCACCCATGCCCACCACACACACACACACAGAAACCATGTTAAAACAACGAAGTTAAATTCTTACTCTAAACGAATACTTTTAAAAGAATAACACCCACTGCTGGGAAGTGTATAGTGAAACCAGAACATTATGTCATTGAAGGCAGCATACATTTAAGAACCCTTTGGATAAACAACTTAGGCAACAGATATCAAGTGTCATGTCATTAAAGGTTCTTTTCCTTTAACCTAATAATCTCTTTAAGACTCATCTTAAAGAAATCTTTCAAAAAAACCCCAGCAATCCCACTCTTAAGTATACACAAAAACTTGTACATGAATGTTCATAGCAGCGTAATAGCCAAAAAGTTGAAAGAACTCAAACGTCCATCAACTAATGAACAGATAAACAAAATATGGTAGATCCATACAATGGAATAGTATTCAGCAATAAAAAGGAAGGAAATTCTGATATGTGCTACAACATGTATAAACTTTGAAAATGTCATGACAAGTAAAAGAAGCCAAACACAAAAGGACAAATGCTCTATGACTGCACTTACATTAGGTGGTCAAATTCATAGTGACCAAAAATAGAGGGGTATTGACAGGGGCTGGGGAAGGGGATGGGAGTGAGTGCTGAGTGACTGTGGAGTTTCAGTTGGGGAGATGGAAAGGTTCTGGAGGTGGCTAGTGGGGATGGCAGCACAATATCTGAATGTACTTAATGCCGCTGAACTGCACACTTAAAAATGGTAAAATGGCCACTTTTATTATGCGTATTTCATTACAATATTTTAAATGGGTAAAAAAGACCACAGGTTTATGATTCCATTTATAGGCCAAAGTAGGCCTGGACCTTTCCTATTAATGGAATCATAAACCTGTGGTTGCCAGGGATTGGGATGGCTGATGGGTATGAGATGATGAAAATGTTCTAGAACTGACTGTGGTGATGGCTGCACAACTCTGTGAATAGACTAAAACCATTGAATTGTACACTTTAAAGGGGTGAATTGCATGGTATGTGGATTATATCTCAATAAAGCTGTTGGGAAAAGGGGGGGAAGCTACACACATGTTAATATATTAATAGTATTATTCAAAATTCTTAAACTTCTCAAATATGAAATAGAAAAGTGATGGCTAAGAAATTATGATGTGTGTGTATATGTATGTATGTACGTATGTGTGTGTGCAGAAAAAAATCCAGCCATGAATGCCTCCATTTTTCATATTACATGGCTGATACTTTCCAGAAAGCCCTTGCTATATCAACTCAACTGAATATTACACAACCATTATAAGCAACTATTATTAAAACATATAGAAACAATTTGGAAAGAAAAGAAGACACAAAATTGTTTTTCAAAAAAAAATGGATGCCTGGAAGAGAAATAAAGGTGAAAATAATCAATGTGTATTTGACTTAAAGGCAAATCTTTAAAATTTTTTGTTATGATTGTTTTATAAAGAAGAAAAAGGGATATTGTATTACAAAAGACTAAGAATAAAACGGCAAAGTCAAAACCACAACTAAAACCCAGTTACTTAATTCTTCCATCAAAGGTAGCTGGGCACAGGGAATAAGGCTGCCCTGAGCAAACGGGTGCACCTTTGACTACAAAGACTGTTTTCTCTGAGGATAAGAGCCTTCTAACCCCAATGTCTTTGAAAAGGCATCTTTACCCTAACCAGGCCTCTCTGTTAACACCCCTTTGTCCTAGAGTGGGTGATGCATATTTGTTTTTTCAACCCCAGCTCATCGAGGAGGACCAAACTGAGAGCCAGCCTGGGCCGGCACAGGGGGAGATGCAGACATAATACACACGTGCCATTTGTATTCCAAAGCCAAATACCACAGCGTTCTGAATCATCTGGGAAATTGCTCCTATCCATCAACATAGAAAAATCAGGACTATCAACAGTGAGAACAAACAGGGAGATTACATTTAAATGCAGCCATGTTTAAATAGGAACACAGATCTGACGCAAGCGTGTATTCCTACTTGGACAATATTCAGAGCCAACAGACTTATCATACACAGGCTGTATAACTTATTAATGACAATGTGACTTTAAACAGTAGTTCTAGCTGGGTCACCTTGAACAATACCAAAGCTTATCAAAGGAAACATGCAAATAAGATAATCAAAATCCAGTGGAAATGGGCATTTCCCCAGCATCCTGGTATTTTTTAATCATAGAGAAAGAAATAGTATCTATGTAGCTTCTTCAGCACCGAATGAACAGCATCATGATACTGCATTCTTCAGTGGGGTGGAGTCCAAAGGAGGTGCCTAATGCCTTTGGCACATGGCACCAAATGAAGCCAGTGTGTGGACACAGTGACACAGCTGGGTTTGTCCCAGGAAACCAAGTAGTGGGTAGGCAGTGTCCACTGCAAACCACACAGACCAAGTAGCAGAGGCCCCCGAGGGAGGCCGTCCTTCCTCCTTCCCTCACTGAGGCCAGGACCTCAAGACAGAGCACCCTTTTCTGTAAAGAATTCCCAATCTTGGGATGATAAGGTGTCAAGTGAACTCCCTAGGGAACAGCCTTCTGAAAATGGCCACAGAAAACACGGGGAAATCTTCAACTTTCAGTTAGATGACGAGCTACTTTATTATAGTAAGAATTATGGTTAGTTTTTTTCTTTTTAGATGTGATAATGAAGCTGTGGCTACACTTTTTAAAAAATTCCTTATCCTTTAGAAACACAAACTTGGATATTTATAGATGACATGATATGATGTCAGGGGGTGACTGAAAAATAACCCATGATAGAAATGTGTGGAGCTATAAATGAACTTAAATGGCTATGAGGTGATAATTCTTGACACTCACTGATAAATACATGGGAGTTCATCACAACTGTGGTTCTCCTTTTGTATTTGTTTGAAATGTTCCATAATAAAAAGAAAAAAATTCAGTAGGAAAGGCATAAAACCATTCATAACTTTGACCCAGCAATGTACCCCTAAGGAAATTATTAGTTGGGAGGAGGGGCTGATTCTGCAAAGATGCCTAATTGAGAAAAATTCTGTTGCTTCCAACAAATGAGAGGATGGCTAAGCACCAAGGGCACATCAATTAAAGCAAAAAACGCTACGTGGCTTTTAAAAATGATGAACACCCAAGTTGCTGGTGGAAATCGGTATAGGAATGCTAAGTGAAAGACAGGCATTATATGCATACAGATCAGCACAAGGTAAGAAAACACAGGAGGCTCCATCCTCCCTTCACACTCAGCTCCATGCCTCCTCAGGGAGGCCTGACCACCCCTGCGTGTGCTCGCACACACCCGATGAATTAACTGTGCTCTGCTGGGACCCAGCCCTTATCGCTGATTCTCCTACAGTCCCTACACAGCAGTGTAACAGCGCAAACCTGCCTTCCCCAGAAGACAAGTACTGGATCAGCACCCAGTAAGTATTCAACAAATGCCTGTCAAACATTACGGAATACAAATAACTACTGTGGACTCTTAGGTTTTGTTTTCTTTTTTCCTGTAGAGCTATTCATACCCACCACAGTCATTCAGGAAAGGCATTCCTCAGTGATGACCAGAGAACAATGCTTCCATTTCTGATTCACAAAGTGCTTTTGCAACAGCAGGCTTGGGAAGAGAGCAAGGCACAACAAAATCAATCGACTTCCAGCCCAGATCCTTGCTCGACCATAAGAAAAATCTAATTTTGTTTTGTGAGCTTGCCCTAAGTGTCATTGCTGTGGTTCCTAATACCAAGTGTGGAGGAGATATTCCCTCAGTACAGATTGGAGGACACACCTCTCCTCGGCCACTTGAAAGGGGAATGCTGTATGGCTGCTCTCAGTGGCTGGGACAATGGTGAAGTGCAAGGGCAAGAGTGCAGCCGGGAAACAGACGCCACAGCCACTCAGCAGTTCCGGGCAGGGAGAACTGCCTACCATACTGGGAACTGCACTTGCGTGTAAAGCACTCCTGCAGGGAGCCACCATTCTTAATGCAGGTCTCCCACCCTGCTGTCTGGGTGTCTCTTGGTCCCTGCTGCTTAGAGCTGCTCTGAGCATCAGGCTTTGTGGGAAGCAGTGTGGCATGTATAGTTAAGAAGGTCAGGAAGAAAGCCATAGAAGGGCATTTTCAGAGCAGTGGTTCTTAACTCTTCTGGATACAGTGTTAAAGGAAGACTATCCTCTTTGAGAATCTGGTAAAACCTTTCCAGAAAACTACACACACACACACACACACACACACACACACACACACACACAATTCTGTCCACACTTTTCAATAGTTTCTTCATGAGCCCCTGACCTAAGCCAGATACTAGTCTTGCCCTAGTGCATCGCATGTACGTCAGCTGCCACTGTGAATAAAAACACTTTAAAGAGCCAAACACAACATGAATTTTCACAGCAGCAAGGCAGCTGCAACATGTAAGGCACCTACAGAAAGTCATGTGCAGTGGCTCCCTAGGGAGGGCTCTGTGACTTCATGAAGACCACCAGCAGAGAGACACAGTTCATACCTGAGCACACAGAGGGAGGCAAGTCACCCTAGCTAAGACACTCTGGATCTTCAGATATGAGACTGCCATGTCTGACATCCTCAAGGCCATCAGACTGTGGGACAGTCTCTTCTTGTTGGTCTGGAATGCTGACACTTTACTCATTATGCTAAGTCATTTTACCAAGGGTTTCCTTAAATGCTCCAGAAAGTGGGGTACAGAGAATCACTGACACACAAACTCTAGTCCATTCTCCCAGTGAGAGTAAAAAAAGTGGTCCCCGAGGTCCTAGAGAATGACCAAATCAAGAACTACTGTGAAAATAAAAGAAAAGTGGTCTGGGCAGGTTAAGGACATGGCTTGAACCTTGGTAGCAGTAAGGGGGGGGGGGCTTCAGAGAGTGGCCCCCAGCAGACCCACACCTGGCAGGCCCCTCTCCCAGATACTCCACAATTCTGGGGGTTCCCAGAGACTGATTCCATCCCTTGTCCAAGAGATGAAAGGCCCTTCTCAGGAGCCTCCTGTAGCAGTTCACCAATATGCCAAGAAAGCTCTGATCACAGTTGCCCTGTTCCAATCCTTTACTGCTTCTTCCTGTGATAGTGCAAGAGAGTTGGTCTACATTTCTTCTTACCAACATTAAAACATATGTAAAGGATATCCTACCTACTTCCAAAAGGGATTTATGGAAGTTTTTAATAATAATTTGTACTCAAGGCAAATAAAATAAAGGAAGACAAGAAACCACATGAAATAAAAGGTAACTGTCTCTTTTTTACCAAGAACCAGGGAGATAAGACAGTACAATCAGACATTAAATTAAGCCTGGTCTTCCTGGTAGCCTCATCAAAAAGGTAAAGACAATGAGTTCCACAGTCCTCACTTTTTGATTAAAGGTGGAATAAAAGCCATTGCACTAGAAGGAGGAGGGATTTTTTTTCCTGACACTAAGTTTTGAGATGAATTTATTGCAGTCATTCTTATAATAGTGAAGAATAATGAATAGCACAATACAGAACATCTTCAAAACAGTTTTACATGAAATACACAATGTTCTTCCTGCAACTTAGCCTGGCACAATTTGTTTCAGTTACTTTCCATGCTTCACTTCCTTCTTCCTGCCACCCCTCCCCACAAATACACATTTCAATCAAACCAGATTCTCTATTCCCAGAACATACCATGACCTTCTCATACTTACCTTTAATCCTAAAGTCTTTAAATCCTGTCTCTTCTACAAAGTTGTCCCTAATTCTCCCAGCCAAAAGCGGTCTCCTCCCACCCCACTGCCCACGCCCCTGCCACCACACCAGGGCAGAGTCCCATGCAGGCAAAGTCACACAAGGGCGCAGGATATTCAGAAAGGCTGACCTGAGCTCAAATTTGATTCTGCTGCTTATTGGCTTTGTGACCCTGAGCAAGGCACTAACTCTCCCTGACCCTCAGTTTCCATATTTATAAACCAGGCATAATAATACCCACAATGCTTTGCAAAGCTGTTTTAAGAATTAAATGGACATCATAAAGGCCTGGCACACAACAGCCATCAGAAGAAGCAGGGGTGGCAACAGCTGCTGGCGTAGAGACCTGGGTATCTGTCTTCTCTCCCCCCCACAGAAAAGGCACTACCTGAGGGCAATGCACCGAAGTGTCCCCTGGAATGCTTCGCAAAAGGGGGACCTCAATAACAGAGTGGATGTCTGAAAGTCTGACTGTGTGGAATTACATAAGAGGTCCTAACATGCAATGACTTCATGCCAGAGCCAGGTCCAGGACAGAGAGCTCCTAACTCCCAGGCCACATGCAATGCTGCTGTCTCCTTGAGGGTCTCACATACACTGACTTCCTAGATCATACAGAAAGACCCTCTTCCCCCTCACAGAGTCATTCTTAGCAGACAGGTCTCTAAACACCCATGTGAATCACATTACTACAACCCGGGGTGGCCACCTTACCCGCCATTCCTATTCCAGACAAACCAGTGTGTAGTTCATTGTTACGAACGTACAGCACTGACCAATGCTTCCATGAACTACAAATCAAATCCATCAGCCCTGGATGGCCATCTGGTGTAACGCGAACAGTGCAAGTTCTAATAACTCACAGGAGACCACTCCAGCACTTACGAGCTATGTGTCTTCCACACTCATAAAACGGCCATAATTACCTTTCACGGGTGAGATGTTCTAATAATTCTTAAATGACTTAACCCTAGAAAGTCTGTGGAAAAAAACTAATTTCAAAGAATTTTTGTTTCTAAAACAGAGGACAAGACCAAGAATGTATGTGTTTTAACAAATATGCCAGAAACCGTTTATCGCTTCATTTCCTGGGGATCTAGGCATTGCGGTGATGCTGGACCTGGACAGTAGTGTAAAACTGTCAAAAATAGCTGTTAATCGTCTATTCTGGATATGGCTGTGTTGTGGGAGGTCCGGGGGACACCCTTTGGAGCCAGACAGGACTGGATGTGAATCTCACTTAAAAATACTAGGTAAAGCTGTTGAACCTCCTTGGTCCTCACTATTCTCATATATAAAATAATAGGATTAATACATATGGAAATGACTTTCATGTTATTGTGCCTCAGAATTACTTGGGAGTTGGTTTCAAATCCTTCCCCAAAGATTCGTTTCAGTAGATCTGACATGAGGCCCAGAAACCTGTGGGGATTTAAAGTTATTTTTCATTTTTAATTACACAATATGCAAATACATCTCCCCCTTGTAAAATATTAAAACATTACCTTATCAGTTATGATTGCATTCAGCTGCAAGCAATTTTAAGAAACCTCACAGTCACTTAAACAGATGGGGGTTTTTCTCATGGAATAAGAAGAAATCTCAAAGTAGGCAGCCCAGGGCTGGAGCAGCCACTCAGGGACTACACAGAGAACCCCAGGTCTTATTGCTGTCTTGATCTGCCACCACCAGGCTGTGGCTTCCACCCCTGTAAGCCGCTGTCATCCCACAGGCAAAGTGTGAAACAGGCAGGGAAAACACACAGGGCATAGGGTTCTGCCATCTTACTTGTGAAAGGTGCTCTCCCTAGGGGTGTATGCCTCGATCTCATAGGTCAGAACTGTGTCCTGCAGTCACTCCTAGCTGTAAGGGAGACCGCGTAAGGGAATTGAGTAGCTGGGCACATAGCTACCCACCACAAAATCAAGGGAAACGAGGCATAGATATTGAGAAGAAAACGAGCAGTGTCTACTATGATTACAGATGATGTGCATGCCCCCTTTGACCCTCTCTCCCCTGCACGGCTATTAATCCAGCCTCATGGCATTTTACCAAGCTCCTCAGCAGATTCTGATGCCCCAAGTCCCCGAGGTTTGAGAATCCCTGCCACACTTCCAGTGTTCGTGCAGAGGTGAGATTGGGCTGTCAAGTGCACGGCCTAGGGGAGCCGGCACAGTTGTCCAATCAATATTTACTCTTCTCATCCTCTTTCCTTCCACTACAAGTCACCCAGGAAAACTTAATCTCATTTGTTACAGCCACATCTCAAGTTTGGCCTTGCCCAGTATAGGAAGGACACTGGGGTATGGAAAATTATTGGCTTGTTTTACAAATCAAAGCCATCCTTCAAAAGAGGATGATCTGTCACCTATGACAGTATTTAAAGAATGTGACTGGGGCCCCACAACCTGAAGCCCTGAGGCCCTAACTGAGATGATAGCATCATCCCACAAGGTGACTCTCTGCCTGTAATGGCTTGCTTGCCAGTCACATCTGGCTACTGGATTAGGGAAGAAAAATGTGATGGTGGGCAAGTGTTCATTACATATGAAGTGGGGAAGGGAAAAATCAAGATAAAAACAGTATACACAATTTTATATTAAAAAGTGTTTACCAAGGCAAAAAAGAAAAGCCTGGAAAGCTAATCCCAGTACATCTTAGTTTGGTTTTGTTAGGAAAGGAGGGTAACTTTCCAAATTCTACTCTGTGTGTGTGTGTGTGTGTGTGTGTGTGTGTGTTTCTTTTAGAACAAGTTTATGATTTTTTTTTTAATTTGTCAACCTATACAGTCATCAGGAATCCTATAATAATTTTTGGAAGGCCCTTGGTGGGTCAGCTCACCCAATTCCATACCATATCTTATCTGGTCTTTGTGTAAAATTAAGTGATAACTAAGGATATGACTGTGTATGTAGGGAACCATGACAACACTGTCAGCTACAATGGTAGCATTTTAACAATCTGAAACAGTCCATATTTAACAGGTGAAAACACTTTCAAATGAAACATAGACTCAAGGTCCCTATGATTTCCTAATCGAGAAGCTGCAAAGAAAAATATGGGTTCATTAATCAGCCGCCATGCTGCACTCAGCTACCCTACACATAGCAATTAGAGTGGAATTCAGGGTGATGTGTGCGTTGCATACAAAGCCAGCCCTGCACTGGGAGGAAGCAAAACACACAAGGCCCTGCAGCATGGCAAGTGGCCAACTATTAGGAAAACTTTTCCCAACCAGGGTATGTTTTTGGCAAATCCCTGCCTGCACTTTCCTAGGAAGCCCATGTGGCTATCAAATCAGCAAGCTAATAAATGTATTAATAGGCAAGGTTTACAAGGTGGATGTTGTTAGCTTTGGAGAGGTAGCTGAACTGTGAGTCTGGTTGCGGGGAGGTAACTTCATACCTAAGACTCTAGTCTCTACTTATCTCTTCTGCTCTAGCAAATATGTGTGGCCTACTAGCAATAAACAGCCTTGGGGGGACTTCCTCTAACACAAGGCTGGCCTGGATCAAGATGGCTGAGGAGTAGGTAAGTGCTGTGCTCACTTCCTCCCACGACCATATCAAAATTACAACTAAATTATAGAACAACCACCCTTGAGAACCACCTGAAGATTAGCTCAACAGAAGTCCTATAACTAAGGATACAAAGAAAAAGCCACACTGAGACTGGCAGGAGGGACAGAGTCAGAAAAGGACTGGTCCCACATCCACACGGTGGTTAAGAATCAGGAGGAGTATCTCTGCTGTGGAAGTCTCTGCTGGGGAGTAAGGGGTCCCACCCCCACACCGGGTTTCCCAACCCAGGGCATCAGTACTGGGAAGAGGAGTCCCCATAACACCTGGCTGTGAAAATCAGCAGGGATTCTGTCCAGGTGAGACAGAGAGTTTCTGTAGACCCAGGAATCCTCTTAAAGGGCCCCAGCACAGATTCACTCTAAGCTTCAGAGGAGGGATAGCAGCTTGAAAAGCTCCAGAGGCATATGGACAGGAACCAAACTGTCTGACTCCAGGGAGAGGGCTGGAGGGGCAACTCTCTCTTGGACTAAAGTGCTGTCAGGCACCACTGTTCCTTTGCTGAGCCCTCCCTACACACAGCCTGCAAGCGCAGGTGGGTGCCAAATCTAAGTCTCTATCAACCTGGTTAACACTGCTCTAGCTTGACCCTGGTGATTTTCTGAGACCTAGTCCCACCCAACTGATGTGCCCCGCCCAAACACAAACAAAGAACTAAAAAATAATGACAAAAACACAAGCATGGAGGAATGAGTAAAAGTGGTAGTGATTTTTTTAATGGGTTTGAACTTAAGTGATCATCAACTTAAAATAGACTGCTATAAACATAGCTGGGTTTATATGAAGCCTTGGTAACCATAAACCAAAAATCTACTAGAAATATACAAGAAATACAGAGAAAGGAATCCAAACACAACACTACAGAAAGTCATCAACATAAAAAAAAAGAACATGAGAGTAAAAAAGAAATGGAGAACTAAAAAAAAAAAAAGTCAGGAAACAATTAATAAAATGGCAATAACCACATACCTATCAATGATTATTTTAAATGTAAATGGTTTAATGCTCCAATCAGAAGACAAATGGATAAAGAAAATGTGGTGCATACACAATGCAATATTACTCGGCCATTAAAAAATGAATCTTACTATGTGTGACAACATGAAATGAACCTAGAGGGTATTGGGCTGAGTAAAATAAGTCAGGCAGAGAAAGACAAATATCATATGATTTCACTTGGGTGTGGAATCTAAAAATCAAAATAAATAAACAAACAAAACACAAACAAACCCATAGATACAGAGAACATGTTTGATGATTGCCAGATTGAAGAAGGGAGTTGGGAGACTGGGTGAAAAAGGGGAAGGAATTAAGATGTGCAAATTATCAGTTATAAAAACAGTCATGGGGATTAAAGTACAGCACAGGGAATGTAGTCAATAATATTGTTATAACTATGTGTGGTGTCAGATGGGTACTAGACTTATCAGGGTGATCACTTTGTAAGTTACATAAATGTCTAACTACTATGCTATACACCTGAAACTAATACAATATTGAATGTCAACTATAATTGAAAAGTATTTTCAAATTACAAAAGACAAATAAAACAAAGCTGCCCCAATCACTAAGGACCCCTGATCTAAATGAAGTTGCTGCACTCAGAGCCTTTTCCTTCAAATCTGATGGCAGAAGTGACATCCACGGCCACTGTTCTTTCCAGTCAGTAGACCCTGAGCTGGCTGAGCTATATGCCTTCGAGGCCCTGGCCATGGTGCCTGCTTTAGAAAGGCTGGAGAGAGCAGAGGATGGTGTGCCTGGAAGCCACATGCTGACCCTAGGGATCCAGGGTGTCACCTCACCTGCTGAGTCTCCAAGGGATCTGATGCAAAGGGGACTTCATGTATGTCTGACCACACTATTTCTAAAGTCTGCAATGATGGTGCCTTAATGCTCCAAGAGCCTTTAGGACATAAGTAGTCTAGTCACAAGTGATGCAATCCAGTTGGCAAACCAATGTAATACTATCCAACCTCAGTGGGAATTTAAAAAATGGAAATGGAAATGGAAATGAAATGCACTACCTCCTATCCATTGAGCCGTCTGAGGAACCTCTCTTGTGAAACAGTCCTAACTGGTCTCCCGGCATTCCCTATTATCCTTTCCATCCATCCTCTACCCAGCAACCGGAGTGATTTCTAGAATGCAAGTCTTATCATGTCACTGGTCTGCTTAAAGCCCCTTTATTGCTTCCCACTTCTGTCTGGGTAAAGTCTGAATTCTGCTCCCACCCTGCCTTCCACACCAGTCCACCTCCCTCCGCCCTCCCCCATTCTGGCCTCTTCCTCCAGGCCCACACTCATTAGCAGCTTGGGACATCTGGGACATCGCACATGCTGTTTTCTCTGCCCGGATAACTGGGACAGTCTCTCCCACCACCCCCACATGCTTCCACCCTAGTTAACAGTCAACACCTTCAGAATGGGGCCTAGAAACCCTTCTTCAAGGAAGACTTTCCCAACTCCATTCCACACATGAGTCCCCCTGCCTGAGCCCAGGTTGGGCCCCCATAAGTCTGGGCAAATAAAAAGCAATACACAGGTTTTTTGGAGAGTAAAAATCTTAAAAATGATCATACCCTTTGACATGGTAATTCTATTTAAGAAATTTATTATAAGTAAATAATCTAAAATGCAGAGAAAGATTTAAGCCCTGCCACATTTATCGCTGCATTAATTATAACCCAAAAGAAACAATCTAAATGTCCAACATTAAGGGAATGGTAAAGTAAATTATAATATATGTGCACAATGGGACATTACAGAGTCATTTAAGAATGATATTTATAAGCTGTTTAATTTAAAATCCTTATTACATGTTAAGTGAACAACAACAACAAAAAACAGGGCACAATATTTTTATTTACAGCATAATCTCTGAAGAGAAAAATGCATTAACGATACAGGAAAGAAATATGCCAAAATGTTTTTCTCTACTTCTCTACATGTCTTCATGCTTTCAAATTATCAGGAAAAAGGGTCACAAGAGCCTAGATTCAGCCTCTTCAATCCCCCTGCCTTGCCTAGTAGCTCCCCAGGTCAGACAGAGGGAATGGGCTTCTCGTTCCCTCCAGCACTGATCCCCCATGACCCGTCCATTCATGGTCTCCTGATGCACAACATGTAGTGACAAATGTCAGGACAACTGAGGCCATCTGTCCCTGCACCCTAAAGGTAAAGGAGAGCAAAACAAGGCAACTGTTCCTCCTCCATTGGTATGCATTCCCAGAGTTACCTGGTCACCCCAAAGCCAGGCAACATGACCTCTTCCTCCCACAGGAAGGTCAGAAAAACCTAATGTATTCCCCTAATTTTGGAACTGGCATTCCACTATAATCCCCTTTGAAGAACACTAGAATGTTGACTTTTGACTTTAACCGGAGTCAATCAACAATGAAGTGGCAACCTGTGTGTCAATACCCACCCGGTCCCATAGGGGTTCGGAATCAGCAGAATTTCATGGGTGTAGATGGCGAGAACTGAAGCTCTTAGCAAGTGGGGTCTAGTACACACCAACCAGATAAAACAAAGATTCTTTCCTGCATTTCTGTGTCACCATTGTAGGAGGGCATTTCCCAGTGACCTGGGAGCTGAGGCACACAGGCTCTCACTCCGCTGGTGTCACGGGCTCTTAGCCCAAGCAGCTTTCTCAGGCTGACAAACTGCTCAGTGCTGACACACAGCCCCTGTGCTGTAGTCTCTTTCCTGCAGGCTGTAGGGATGGGAATGTGCAAGGATAAATGACATTAAATAATGCAGGGTGAACACCACTCATGCGGGAGAGTAACAAAGGACATCTGAGAGCTGCACAGCAAAGGGGGCATGTGGAAAGGTTAACACTCACTGGGATCCAATCAGAGCTCTTGAGCTTACAGACTTCCCGCGTTGGCCCCCTTCATGTGCCTCACCGACCCACCCACCTCCGACACTGCCTAACAGAGTAAGATTCCATTTCCAATATGCACAGAAAGGGCTGCACCAATGTCCACACAAAGGCAGTGCTACATGCTTGGCTGGGATTTCGTCATGTGGCACATCTGCTTTGGGGGGCTCCCTCCAGAACACAGTGCTAACAGAATCAGAGCCCCCTCACTGCATTACTACCTCACACACCCATGTCATACCCCTCCATAGCAGTCTAAAACGAAGGAAAGACACGAGAGCTGACAGGGAAAAGAGGGGGAAGCAGACTTCAGATAAAATGAAGACCTTTCTATTCACGTGGAGAAGAGGTCAACGGCAGGGTGTGCTGCCTGGAAGATGATGTGTTCACATCACTGGAGGTATGAGGTCTGGGCTGGCAGTCACCTGGGGAGGACACTCTAGAAAGGATGACGGTAACCCAAGGGGTTCCTTCCACCCCTGAGACCCCGGGTGCCTTTGATGTCACTGAAGCTGCCTTCTTCACTCGAAACAAGGTTGGCAACAGCTGTACGCCTCACTAGGATGTTCCCACACGATAACAGACTCCCAGGAGAGGGACTAGGGAAGAGCAAAGGAATCACTCAATCCTCCACCAGGGAATAGACTGGCAAGCCATCCTGGAAAGAGCCTGTGACCCTCAAGACAGCTAGGAGGCTGCAACTCTCTCCAGCTTCCATTCCACGCCTACCTACATATATATAAATGCACAGGGACTTATGCCAAGAGACAAGTAGTTTTAAAACATTACCACCTCATCTCATTGATTTCTTATACTATCCTAGGTACCTGACCTCATGACTTTATATACTTCTCACCATAACACTACAGTAGAAACTTCTCGTTCTCACACTTTGTACAACAGGGAGGGTAAGGCTCTGAGTACGCACAGCAGGACCTGACCACAGCCAATTCTGTTCCCCCTTTGAGCCCAGGCTCCACCAGTAAGTTATAATGCAGTGACTCAGGAATGGAGCAAAAATGGCAAAATTAAGAACCCTGATATGCAAACAGCTCCTAAATGATTTGTTTTCACCCCATGTAGAAGTATCTCCCATCTGAACCAAACCTGTCCGAAGGCTTGCAAAGTGGGGCCAGTCCTCTCTGGTGTGCATTTTCCTTCCTTAACACCGTACACCTTTTAGTGTTGAGACCAATAGCAGTAAAGGATGGCAGCTGGCTTTTAGAGCTAAAAGGAACCTTCACTCCCATCTGGGGCAGGGTGTTCCGAGACGGGCTATAAGCAGCAGCTGCCTGAATTCAGCACGTGGCCAGCACTTGTGGGAGACTGCAGGTGAGTACCCACGCTGCCTGATCACACTCAGTGCCCTTCCCGTTATGCCACACGTCAGGTGCCCTCAGAATGACGGGGGTCCAAGGAGAACACAGAGAGCACTGAGACCGTGTGGGGCCTCTGAATCAAGGGGACAATTTAATTCCTCTTCCCAGGGAGAGCCACTTCTCCTCTTCCTCTCTCTCTCTCTCTCTCTCTGTCTCTCAGGGCCATTTCTTAATGACTAATTGGTGAGCAAGAATATCTGAGAAAGGTAAGAATTCATTAATTAGTCCTAATTCTCAATGAAGTCTTCTTTTGTGCCTAGCCCTGGAATGGGCATTACGAGGAACAGGCCCCCCAAGGTAGTTAAAACCCAGTTTGGAAACCATGTTTCAATCCTCAAAAATCAGTGGATCTGGGCAACTATGGCTGTGAACATCACAAAGAGAAATATAACCAGACAACATGTCCTTCCAGGGGAGAGATATAGCATCTCTAAAGCAGTCTTGTCAAAAAAAGTAAAGCTGAGTTTGATCAGACCATAGATCGAACTTCATTTGCATGAAATACAAAGAACAGAGGAACATGAACATGTGAAATGATACCATGGAGATACAATCAGCAAAACCCAGACCACGGGAAACTCTATAGGATAAATGACCTGGTTTCTTCAACAAATAAATTGCAATGAAATAAATATGGAGGAGGAGCCTATAGATCATAAGAGACATATCAACCAACTGTAATGTCGTACCTTACTAGGTCCTATTCAAACAAACAAACAAAAAACATACAACCATTTGAGACAATGGAAATTTGAATACTAACTGAATATGCAATATTAGGGACTTGTTAATTTTTTAAGTACAATAATAGTGTTGTGGCTGTTTTCCAAAAATAGTTCATTTTCTTTTAGAGATGCACACTGAAATAATATGATCTGGGGAATTTACTTCAAAATAACATAGGCTGGGAGAGGGAGTATGTAGGTGGCATACTGACAAAATATAAAAGGTCAGGAGTTAATAATTGTTGAAGTTATATAAAGGGTAAGCAAGTGGAGGTTCATTAAACTATTCTATTTTCACATGTTTAAAATTTTCCCTAACACAAAGTTTAAAAAGCAAACCCAGATTTGAAGATGAGATTGATATATTCAATATTCTCAGAGAAAAGCTGAAGTAAAAACTACAAGGCATAGATTATAAACATAACAGACATTTAGGTGAGGCTGGTATTTGTACTCAATAAACATTTATTGAATGCCTACTACGTACTAGACTCTGTAGTAGGCATTTTATTTATCAGCAGTATGAGCTCTACACCTCAACTTCCTTGCCTACAAACTGGAGACGTTAAGACATCTGCTTCATCTGGTTGTTACTCAGAGGAGAGAAGCTTCTACATAGCAAGCATTTAGAACAGTGCCCGGCCTACAGCAAAGGCACTCTATAAACAGGAGCCTTAAATAACTCTATGCAGTAAAGATTAGACCCATTTTATAGCTGAGGAAACAGGGGCTCAGAAAAGTAAGGTAGCTTGTCCTACAGGTCATGCTGCTGTATAGAGTGGAGTCTGGATTTCAGAAGCAGTCTCCCCACCCTCAGGCTGGGCTCCCCTGGGCATGCCACAGGCAGGAGAGTGCAGCAACATCAGAGAGCATGTAGAGTGAAGGTGTCAGGAAAGAAATGGGCTGAGATTCTTCAAACAGAGAGTAGGAATAATGTAAGGCTTAAAGGAGGAGGAGGAATAATAACATTTAAGATCCTCTGAAGTTCCGAGTGAATTTTCTCCTAATTAAAGACTAGTCCCCACAGCTGTCATTGGGATGATGCCACTAATTCAAATAAACAGCCACAGTGTTTTAGAGGAAACACTTTTAATTCTGCTTTCCATAATGAAGATTCTGGACTACAGTTCAAAGCTTCAGCGACTTCAGTGTGTGGGTCAGTCCCATAAATTGTCTTTTTGGCTGGATCCCAAGAAACCCAGGCTGTCACTCTAGCAATAAGGTGATCAGTTTTGCATTCCGACTCATAAAGGAGGCTTTACAAAGCTTGCCAATCATCCCTGCAAGATCTATACCACTGGAACTCTCAACCTTCCCCTAAAATATGTTCTAGTATTTTTCTTTGAGGAAATGACAGCATTGAAGACAGCTGTCCAGACATGACACCCAGAACAAGCCTGCGGCCACAAGGGAGCCCATTTCTCCAATAAACAGGTCAACAAAGGTCATCACAGCAGCAAAACCTTTTAGATTTGTGAACCACCATTCTTCCTCCTGGGCTGGCCAAGCACCACTGATGAACCCCAGAGGGCTTTGTGGAGCTGCAGGAAGAGGATGCTGGGGGCCTACATGTCCTTCAAGTCCTCGCTCTGCCCTCCAATGGCCAGGGACAACTCACTCATCTCTGTGGCTTTCTTGTTTACGCAGAAGGATAACAGAGAACCTCACTGCACCATGAAACTGAAAATATGTGAAAATCTAGACAAAAAGCTGAGTATTAATACCTGTCTGGTTATGTTAACCCCCATTAAGCCAGAACTAGACCAGACCTTTCAGAACAGGGATTCTGAGGGTCTCTAACTCCCAGAGGCAGTATGAAACAATGGGATGAACCAGGCAGTGTGAGGTGATCAGGTCTGGGTTTGATTTCCAACCTCTCATATTGTCTTCAAATTCTCCATTTCCAGCAAAATAAGCCCTATCCACCCCTCATTATCTTGGCTGCTGGAAAACAAAACTTCACAGATCACCTGTGAACCTCATTTTGCCTGGGAGATTCAGCCTCCTTCCACTAAAACGCAGCACAAAGGGGCTGATGTGAACTTCTTTTATCTGAATTTTCTTCCTCAGCCCACTCTCTTTATTCCTCTCCTGCAGGTACTGATGGTCACTAACAAGCCCCTAAAATGAGGAGTGGGCAGAAGGCAGGAGATGCAAACAAAGGGGTGTAGGGGAAATCTGCAATGCAATCGTCAGCTTCCGCATAACCAGACAGAGTTAAGTACCACATGACCTCAATCTGCCTGCCCCAAGGTCAGCATGTTCTCGTTCACAAGGCTGCATGGCAAGGCTCAATAAGGTATTAGCCATAATCAAGGGAGGCCTTGGGGGCAGGCAGACCTGGGCTCCAACTCCTGGCTCTGCATTTATTTGCCCCAAGACCTCCAGCAAATTACTTATCTGGATGTAATTCGTCATTTCATTTGTAAAATGGAGATAGAAATTCACTCTGGGACTGCTACGAATCAGAAATAATATAGACAGTTAAAGGATATTTACAATCAGAGCTGTTAGGTATTAAGAGGGTGCTAATATGTACATGGACTCATTTAAACCTTAAAACTATCCTATGAAGGAGCTAATACTGTCCCCATTTTTAAAAATGAGGACACTGAGGCTCAGAGTGAGTAGTGTGCCCCCAAAATACAGGTGGTAAGCATTGAGGCTGAGACTGGGACCCGGGTTTGTCTGCCCTGAGGTTTAGTCCTTAGTGCCATCATCACAGGGCCTGGTGCACAGCAGGCCATAAAGGAAAGGCAGCTAAGGCCTTCCCGAGCCTCGCTCCCAGCAGCTCTGGGGCAAGGGCACTGTGGTCCCCATTGTGCAGGTGAGAAGGCTGGGGCTCAGCTAGTTCTGACTGCCAGAGTTCAAGAAAAGGCTGCTATCGTTTAGAGACATGCACTCTAGTATTTATGGATAAAATTATAAGATGTCTGGAACATGCTTCAAAGTAATGCAGGGCCAGGGAGGGGGACAATGAGATGAAACAAAACTGGACTGGCATGATGCTGAGGACTGCTGATGTGAAATCGTGGGTACACAGAAATTCCTTACCCTGTTTTCCCTATTCTCATTCATGTTTGAAACTTTGTACAATAAAAAGC
This sequence comes from Lyroderma lyra, assembly GCA_004026885.1. Lineage (NCBI taxonomy): Eukaryota > Metazoa > Chordata > Mammalia > Chiroptera > Megadermatidae > Lyroderma > Lyroderma lyra. Next base: position 19,728 of record PVJL010011990.1, on the reverse strand, counting down.
AAAAGCAAAAAAGAACTACTTCATCTCCTGGAGAATGTAAAAGGCAGAGGTGGGTCTCAGACTGAGGTGTGTCCTGTCCCCAGTTAGGAGTCCCCTCCAATGCACTGTAATAACGGCTTCAAAGTAGTCCTCCTCCTTCCCTCTCTCTCCACATGGTCCACAACAAGGTGGTCCCCACTGAGGGTCCAATGGTGGCAGGCCACACTGCTGTAGGGGTGCAGGAGAAGGGTGAGCCCTACTACCTTAAAAAGGAAGCAGGGTTTGGGCGTGAAGAGGATTGGAATGATCTGAAGGAGGATGTCGGAGTAAGGAGAGGAAGGAAGAGTGGTAGGACAGGTGACGGTAGGACAGGTGACAGACAGGTGATGGACAGGGCACAGGCTGAGCCCCGCCTCCTCAGCTCCCTTTGGGACGGCAGGTGCAGCCTCCACTGGCATCACTCCTATAACGTACCCTCCGCACCGCTGCAGCATGGTCTTCTCCAAACAGAAATCAAACTGTACCTCCCCACTCACATCAAAAACCTCCCCTAGCTCCCCAGTTAACTCCAGATGACATCTACACTCCCCAATCTAACTCTCAGGATGACTGTCACTACGAAGCAGCCCTCACGGCCACCTCTCTCCTGGCCAGGTCCCCACATGGACACCCACAGCCTGGAGTGTAGCCGCCTCTGCAGTCGGTACCTTTTCTCGCATATTCTCTCCTAGCACACTCCACCTCCTGATAAAGTCCTATAGTACCCACTCAGATGTCACCTCCTCACGTGCCCCAACACAGCACATACCCCTCCGCTGCCAGGACACCTTGTCTGTGGGCCTGCCTCCTGATGAGAATGTGGGCTGTGGGTCAGCGAGGGGCCACCCCTTACTGTTCCCCATCTAAATAATGGATGATCAATACACTGTGTAGCAGCTATCATCACTATCAGTGACTTTAAAAATGAGGTCCCTGAGCAGACGGGCAGAGTGCCTGACACGCAGCAGCTACCGGGAGAAGCTGCCCCCTGGGTGGAGGGGTGAGGACCCCGGATGCTGAGCAGGGGGCTCCTTTCTGCCTTGGCTGAGGCAGCCTTACTGCAGTGCCCTTCACACACCCGAAAAGCCCACTGCAGGAGGCTCATTTAGTGCCTAGAATGCTTACGGTTTCCTTCCGAAGGCACCAGACAAATGGAAAATGATCACGACAGCTTGACGCTCCCCTCACCTCCATGGCTGCAAACCTACAGAATATTTACGATCCATGGGATCAGAGATTTGGTGTCTTAGAAGCAAAGGAAGGTCACAAGATGGACCGATGCGGACCATCTGCTCCTGGGTGGGGAAAGACAGCCCGCATTCACTTATTCTCCCCAGTGTACCAGGCACCTGCTTTTCACATGAAAATCCAGAGCCAACACAACAATTTTTATTTAACTTAGAATAAAAGCAATGTCTCCTACCCGGAGGGGTGGAAAGCTGGACACAAAGGTGCAATGTGGCGCAGGGAAGTGAGGGACCTTCTGGCCGGTTAACAAGAGACCATCCACATGGCCCACAGCCCTCTCAGGAAAGGGGCCCTTGCACTCTCCACATTCAGCCCTCAGCAACAAGGCTTAACGGAGGAGAACAAATGCTCCCGGAGATGCCTGCATCACTGCAAAGGGAGAAAACGCGCCAGGCTGGCGCTGGAGCAGTGTCCCTCCTCCTACATTTTTCATGGGCCGGCTGCTCCTCAATTCCCAACACCACGCTTCTGACATTACAACAGATGCTGCCTGCCGCCGCCACACTAATCCTTCATCCTTGGGGGCCAATGGAAACGGAGGATTTCCCATTCATCAGGCCGGCGGACACCAAAATAGCTCATCTGACCTTTGCAAATACCAAACAGTGGGTTTAAAGCAGAAACTGGCAAAAGGGAATGCTGAAGTCTTCAGCTTTCCTTACAAAGATGGTTTTACATTATGAGCCAAGAAACAGACTGCCTACAGGACCAACACAGTTAAAAATTGGGTAGGAACAGTCACATTGGAAGTGAGGTAGCCACCAATGTTTCAAGACACATGTTCCTTGATGAATTTTTTAACATATATTAAAAAGATGTATAGCTCAGAAGTCTCTTGGCTTTGGACTGAAAGCAGTGTCAAATTGAGAGCTACCAGTCCTGAGAGAACATGCCACATTGAAAGAAATGTGGATTTCAATGCCCGATACCAGTTGGACCCCATTAGACAATATGGAGCTAATATGCCACAAACCATGGACATGCCATGGTGAGAAGACAGACGCCCGCTTAGGAGGCCCCTGTTACAGCAGATCACACTCATCTTTAAGCTTCATCACCAACATGCCTATTTTCTCTCTATTTATAGGCCTATAAGTCTTAGTCAATGGTTGATATTTTAGGAGCAAAAGTGACCCCTTAATATTTAACAGAGATTATCTTTGCATGGCTATCATTTCAGCACCACCCAAAACTGGATCCCAAGTGATCATGAAACGCAGGATTCTGGTTTTGTCCATTAAAAAAAAAAAGTAATTATAGGAAACTTGAAAAACAGAGTCAAAAAAGAAAAGAAAAGAAAAGAAAAGCCATTCACATAAGCCTTGCCACCTCCCTAATTCATTTTTAATAACAACTTTATTGAGATAGAGTTTACATAACATAAAATTCACCATTTTGAAGTGTACAATTCAGTGGGTTTTAGTATATTTACCAAGTTGTGTAACCATTACCACTACCTAATTCCAGAGTAGTTCAACCTCAAAGAAACCCTGTACCCATTAGCAGTCACTTCTCAGTCTCCTTTCACCTCATGCCCCCACAACCACAGATCTGCTATCTCTACATAAATTGGCCTAGCCTATTTATGGAATCATTCAATATGTGGCCTTTTGTGTCTTGCTTCTTTTAGTTACTATGTTTCACCTAACTCATACTTTGTTGGGTTTCATTCCCATACTGATTCTTACACATTTGAAGCTTTATAAAGTTAAGCCTGTGTTTTGCTGAACTGCGGGTCCAGGAGGTGGAGGAGGCCTGTTTGCTCTCTAAATGTGAGCCTGCCACACTGGTCTAATTTTAACAGAAAGTACCTGGTGGGTGTAGGAAGACAGAGAACAGCACCACCAGCCCTCAGGATAACCACAGAGCACCAGATGCATCTGCCGCAGGAGCAGTGATGAACTCTGAGTTAAACTGGAAGAGGAGCCGCCATCCACTGAGCTTTCTCTTTGCAAATGTTATGAGCTAAATTATGTGTGTCCCCTGACCCCTCACACCCACCAAATTCATGTGCTGAATGTGGCTATTTGAAGACTGGCTCTTTAATTGGGTGATGAAGTTAAAATGAGCCAGTTAGAGTGGCCCTAAAGCAGTCTGACTGGTATCCTTATGAGAAGAGGAAATTTGAATGGAGAGTCCCCAGGAATGCATGTCAACAAAGTTAGGCCATGGTAGGAGGAAGTAAGGAGAGGCCACAGGAGAAACCAACCCTGCTGACACCTTGATATGTGACTTCTAGCCTCCAGAACTGTGACAAAATAAATTATGTTGTCCAAGCACCCCCGTCTCTGGTCTTTTCTTATGGCAGCCCCAGAAAACATCTCATTTAATGTCCCTACATGTTCCTTAACCCATTTCCTGTTTGCCCCGAAAATATTCGCCTGTGGCGCTTACAGCTGCAGTGTTTACCCAGATATAATTTGCAGATTACACTCCTAAATTTACCACCAAATGTTGCCATGTGAAAAAAGTTATTAAGTACTGATCGATCATCATATACATTTCTGTTACATTCGGATTAGAGGCAAGAACAGTTTTTATATTTTATTTTCACATTGAAAACCAGTCGGACGTGCTTCAGCCTCAAAGAGCGTGTTTATGTAAAATTAAATGAACACGGCAGTGAGCTACACTTTTTTTTCCTAAACGGGAAAGGAATTTAAAAGCAGGACTGATATCCCCATTTAACATGAGGAAGCTGAGGCTCAAACAGGTTAATAAAGCTGGACATTTAACTGAAGTTAGTCTGATTTTGAAATTTTTGTTCTGTCCAGAAAGTACGCATGGTAAAGGTTATTTTTAACTTCTCTGTAGCAGGAGCGGTCAGAGCATTAAGATAAACAAAAATTTTTGTTCTATTTTTTAAAAAGCCCATTTGTACTCTTCCCAGTATATATTTTCCAAATTCAAAATTCATTCATTTCAGAAACATTTTTGAGAGAGAAAAGAAAAACATTTAGTGAATCGAGTGATCCAATTTGAGCTAAGAGATCTGTGGCAGTCATGACTGAGGAAACAGGCTCAGAGGTCGTTTCTTCTAGGTGCCAATGGGCCCAGGAGGCCCATAGGAAAAGGCCTGGTTCACCTTCCTCTCCGAGGGGAGGGTCTCTGGGATGGCATCTTGGGGATCTGCTTGGGCCTAACCTAGGAGCAGCGGTAGTGGCATCAGTGTGGGAAAAACTTGGGTTCAAGTCTTGGCTCTGCCTCTCACTCCCTGGGAGGTCTCTGGCATGTGAGGGGGCCTCACTATAAATCAGTGAAAACACCATCACGACCTGGGGCTGCTGAAGGGGGATCACAGCAACCCTCAACCAGGGGCAGCTCCCTCCCCATCCATGCTCTTTCCAGCTCTCTGAGAGAGCAGAACCTGAAATCCATCCTCTGAGAACGCTCAGCAGATGTAGGAGAGCACAATTTCACTCATCCGTCCTGACCCTAACTACAGGATGTACGAAACATCTGATCTCGGTCTATTGTACTGGGTTAGAGACAAGGAGGGAGACCCTGTGGATTCCCGAGGCTGAGGAGTTACCAGGAACAGGCAGGGGTGTGTTCAAAGGCTGCTACCCAGAGCAGCAACAGAAAGTGAGGTTCCCTCCCCGTGGCGGGCAGACGGGAACAAGGCTCTGATACATTTTGTACGCTTGCCACCTGGGAAAAGGTGCCCTGAAGGCTGCTTAGGAGAAAGGACTTCAACTAGAAAAATGAAGGCTCTGGCTGGCCAGGTACAGGGCGGGGGAGGGCACAGATGCAGGAGGGACACCACATCTCTTGGCTTCGCCTTGGGCATCGTCCACTCTGCATTTCCAGGCGACGTGGCACTCAGGGGGGACGTCAGCCAAAGGCACCACGCTTTCAACCACAGGTCTCAGAGGTGGTTTTCCATTAGCGGGTGTGGACTACCACCAACCAAATAGCCTTTTCCCTCCTCAGATGTGCAGAAACATAAAGGATAGCTAGCGCTGATGAGCGTGTAGGGAACAAGGTTCTCGGGGGGTCTGCTGCTGGGAGTCCGATGCAGGACCCCCTTTTGGAAGCCAATTTTGAGTCTCTATAAGAGTTTTAAATGCTCCTATAGTCTGACACAAGTTTTTAATTCTAGGAATCTAAACCACAGAAATATATACATGTACAAAGATATGATATCATGGCATTGTTTATAAAGACAAAAAAACAAAACAAAAACAGTCTCCCAGTAAGACAATGGCTATATAACAGTATATCCGCCCTGGGGAACGCTGTGCACAATGAGTTGGACTGACATATGCTGCCACGAAAGATCTCCAAACTATACAAACAGCACGACAAGAGCAAGTTGTAAAGTGAAACCTACAGCAGGGTCCCGTCATACAAGAGGCTGCACGGAACAGGGACCAGACCCTGAGCAGCTGTCGGGTTTACCTCTGGGTGGCCAGGAGGGTAGACGGGGCAAAGCAGGGACTGTTGCTTTATACAAAGTATATTCTGTATGGTCTAATTTTGTAAAACCATGTGCACATTTGTTACTTTTGCTTTATATACTGCTTACGGTCTAATTTTAAAATAACAACAGGTATACATGTCAATGTCTATGCACTGAAAGGCAAACAAACAGTTGGCACAAAAGATTAAGAGGCTGCAGGCGAGTTCCCTGGTGGTGTAGTGGCTAAGGCTTCGGCGCTCTCACTGCTACGGCCTGGGTTCGATTCCCAGCCAGGGAACTACGCCTCCCTCCAAAAAAAAAAGAGGATGCAGACCCTGGGGGAGGGGAATCCTGCTGTGAGGAGACCCCTCTGAGACACACTTAGGTGCTGCTTCCTCCTCTGGTCCCCTATAAGAAGGCTAGGAGGGTGTGTGTTCTTTTCCCAAAGGCAGCCTTCAGATAACCATGATGAGGCCTCTGGGAGGCCACACTCAAAAGGCTGGTCCCCTCTCCTGCACCAGCATCTATCCTATCTCTTGGTGGAGCTCTGAGGCACAAATCATTTTATACCCTTCTTCCTAAGTCTACCACGTTTTGAAACTGAAGACCTCTTGGGATGATGAAGTTCAATGACATGCTGAAAGCCTGTTCCCTCCAACTCCCTTCTTTCTGCTTCTGGCCAACTGCTACTCATCCTTCAAAGCCATGTCCAGGCAATGTCTGCCTTCTGCTTTCCTGCAGCCTCCCTCAGGGCCCCGCCTATCACAGGTCACACCCTGGGCACTAAAACTTAGCGTGTATCTCCCTCACAGTGGACACTCCCTGAGGGTGGTGACTGTGTCTCACACACCCCAGCACCACACAGGCAGGCACTCAGAAGCCCTAGGGGGCCTGTCCTGCCTCCCCTCCATTACATTGCCACCTGCCCCGCCTCCCCTCCCCTCCATTACACTGCCACCTGCCTGACTGTACCCAGGGCAATGAGCTGCCCCAAGCAGGAGTTGACTCCTCCTGGAGGACATCCCTTTACTAAGGATGAAGATAATGCCACCAGCCCAACTGACGGCTATAATTTCTGCTCTGTCACTTAGCCACAAGTGACCCTTCAAGTCCCTCTGTTCTGTCACTGCCTCTAAATCCATAAGGCTAGGTGCCCACCCTCCCTCCCAGCAAAGCAATTTTATATAACAAGCACCATAATATATAGCATCACATAGCAAACATGAAATGTTGAAAATGATCATATTCCCCAGGATACAGATGCTCTGCCTTCCTCCAATACACATCCTTCCCTCAGGTTGTGAACATCCTGAATCTATATAGGTGCTTAATAACGTAGCCCCCAAAGTATGCAAAAGTATTTATGATGCTGAAATGAATGTCTCTCCTGGACACCTTGTCAGAAATGTGCCTTTACAAGTGACAGTTCTGGGTGTCAGGGTTCTTCTCTTTCATCTGCTGCTAAGTCCAATTTGCCCAGTTGACAGGTGAGAAGCCTGACATCAACAGTTATAGAAACAAGCCCAACCTAGTCTCTAGAAATCAAGCCATTTTCTCTGGTACACTCAGCAGACAGTATGGTGGCCCACTGGTAGAGGGGCCATACTTCCCAGAGCACAGTAGTTCAGGGGGACCCACAGGACCCCAAAGCACATGAACTTTCAAGATGGCAGACAATAAGATACATAATTTCTCAGGACTAGAGGAAGAAAGCAGAAAACTCTTCAAGATACTACTGGGACTCAACACAAAACAGCATTGACAGAAGCTTCCAGGACAGGCAAAATGAATCTGTGATTGAGTCAGAATCAGTGGTCACTTTTGCAAGTGGTGTGTCAGAGGGGAGGACTGCCTGGGAAGGGGCAGGAGGGAGATTTCTGGAGTGATGGTGAAAGTCTGTATCTTGAGAAGTGTGTAGGTTGTCACAGCTGTGGGTGTATTTGTCAAAAGTATAACAAACATGATTTATGCATTTTATTAATTATAATTCACAAGTAAATTAAACCTTAATGAAAAATATTAGAAAAACATATCCATATCTATAGATATACCAGTATAGTATATATACGAGGTCAGACAATTAATTTTGTGAACTCATCTTAGAAAAAGTGCTACATACCTCATTGTGAGTATCACTACGGTCACCTTCGAAGTACTCCCCCTGGGAAGTGATGCACCCACACCAGTGCCTAGCCCATCCTTTAAGGCAATTTTGGAACTCTTTTTTATGGAATGGCCATCAGAGATGTCATACCCAAAAACTGACAATTAAGTTCACAAACTTGCCACATGAAATTAATTGTTCAACCTTGTATACTGGATTCAAAAGAAAGGAGAATCTCCTGTGCAGGCTGGAGGTTTTAAGAAAAACTAGGAGCCACTTTGATGCAGGACATAGCTTTAAGTGTGGAAATGAACTTGGAGACTCTGTTGTTCAATCCACGTTCTTCAAACGAGTGAGCAAGTAGGACGTGACCTCCCCTAGTCACAGAGCCAATCAGCAACAGAGCAGTGAGTCCCCAAGTCCTAACCTGGGTTAGTTTCTCTGTTCTAGATCAGTGCCAAAAAAAGCAGATAAAACAGAAGATCAAAGGTTATTTTATGAACTAATTTCATTTCAGTCATCAAACGTGGAGTTAAACAGTCACCCCCACCCAGTCAAGTATAAACTAGGAAACAAACTTTCAAACAATAACCAAGTATGTACTCTCCTAAGTCTGAGTCAAGAGCTGCCCCCCAACTGAGGGCAGACTCACTACACTGCTCAGCCTACCCACATACAAACACCCAGATTACCTGCGAGGGTCCCTGAGGAAAGCAAACATGCAAGAGGCGTAAGCAGGGGTCTTTTCCCAGTTCCACCACCTACTTCCTGTGGGATCTTGGCAAGTCATCTACTCTGATACAGTAAGTCATAAATATTTGATCTTTATCTTGGATTTTTTTTTTATAGATAACATACTTTATTTGGGTTTTTTGTTGTTGTTTTTGTTTGTTTGTTTGTTTTATGTGGGTAGTTCCCTGCCCGGGAATCGAACCCAGGCCGCAGCACTGACAGTGACAGCGATGAAGCCTTAAGCCACTACACCACCAGGGAACTCCTGTCCTGGGTTCTTGGCATGCTGCTCTTAAAACCCTTGGAATCTCCAGAGTGATAGGAGTATCTTTTGCATAATAGTGAGGTAATTGGTGGGGTGGGAGGGGAGGGGGTAAGTACCTTCAGGACAGGGGCGCTGGTCACCAGAAAGACTAAGGCATTAGAAGGCTGGGAACTTTCAGCCCACCCTCCACCTCCAACCTCTAGGAGGAGAGAGGAGGTTAGTCACCAGTGGCCAATGACCTAATCAATTATGTGCCCACGTAATGAGGTTCTGAGAACTTCCCAGTTAGTGAACAATCAAGGTGCTGGCAGGGTGGCACACACAGAGAGGCATGGAGGCTCTGTGCCCCTTCCCCTCCCACCCTGTCCCATGCGTCTCTTCCATCTGGCTGTTCCTGATTTGTATCCTTTATAATAAAACAGTCAATGTAAGTCAAGTGTTTTCCTATGTTTCATAAGCCATTTCATCAAACTGTCAAACCTGAGAAGTCATGGGAACCCCAATTTATAGCCAGTTGGTCCAAAGGACAGGGGCAACCTGGGACTTGCCCCTGGTGTCAGAAGTGGGGTTTGAGCCCTTAATCTGTGGAGCCCATGCTAACTCCAAGGTGTTTAGTAAGAACTGAATTGTAGGGAACTCAGCTGGGGTCAGAAAAAAAATCCCACACATTTGGTGTCAGGAGTGTTGTTAGGGTAAAAACATCACAGACCTATCCTCTCTGGGCCTCAGTATCCTCAAACATAAAATGAGAGAGCTGGACCAATGTCACTAGGACCCTTTTAGTGAGAATTCGGTAATTCTTTGAATTGCTCGTTTAAAATTTTCCAGAGTTAACATGAGGGATTCTTATTCTGAAAGCCGCTAGCAAATTCTGCTTCCCGACAACCAAGCAACCTCATTTCTCAGGCCTCATTTCCTATTTTGACTAATGACATGCCAGAACTCCAGGTGATTTCTCCTTTGAGGGGTGGCAAAGAACTCCATAGTGTTCTATTACAGGGCTCTGTCCTTGTCCCCAACTCTCAAAGACGTGCAGCCCAGTTCTCTGAGATGAAAGAATCAGTCTCTCTCCATTACACTCCATATTAAACCAAAACCCAAAACAGAATTTCTGACGTGCCTCCCAGACTAAAAGGCCTGTGCTTCATTAATGATTAAAACAGCAGCTGGTAACGTCTCCAAAGCAAGTTGGTCAGTTGGTCAGACAACATAACATCTGTTTCAATCCTCTTTCTTTCTCCTTCTGATACTAGTTCCAAAGCAAAACCAAAGAAAAAGTATAAGACACTGGTCTTCCATTACCAAGAAGAGCTTCAAGGATCTATAAGCAAGCATGTCCTTTAAACAAACCCTCAGAAAATTTGCTAGAGTGACAAGGACTCTCGGACACTGAATTACTCTAGGAGAATGAAACTGGGTGAATAATTTATAAGATAGGGCGTATATGAATTTGAAACAACTATTACCAGATTTACAGCCACCAGTTTCGTTCAGGTATCCATTCACTCAATTTCACACTTAATTACAGAGCTATTCAGCTTAGTGGTTAAGAGTACCAGCTCTGGAGTCCACAGACCTGGGTCCAAGTCCCTGCTTTACCACGTATTACCCACAGACCTTGGGGAAGGTACTTAACTTTGAAGCCTCCTTTCCTACTCTATAAATGTGAATGAGAGCACCTGACTCAGAGGGCTGTTGTGGAATTAAAAGAAATGGTGCATGTATAGTACTCAATCCAGGATCTGGTAAGTAGTGCTGACAAGTACTATTAACATCATCATTCTTGTCTCTAAGGCATGTGGTAGGTTCTATTGAAAAATAAGCACGAAAGGCACAGCAACAAGAAAAAATAGGCAAACTGGACTTCATCAAAATTAAAAACTTTTGTGCATCAAAAAACCCAATAAACAGACTAAAAAGGCAACCCATAGAATGGGAGAAAATATTTACAAATCCCATATCTAATAAGGGATTAGTACCAAAATATAGGAAGAACTCCCAAAACTCAACAACAAAAACAACCTGATTCAAAATGGGAAAAGGGCTTGAACGGACATTTCTCCACTGATATGCAAATGGTCAATAAGCACATGAAAATATGCTCAGTATCACTAATGATCAAGGAAATGGCAAGAAGGTAGACAAATTGGGACCCTACACACTGCTGGTGGGAATGTAAACTGGTATAGCCACTATGGAAAACAGTATGGAGGTTCCTCAAAAAAATTACAAATAGAATTACCATATGATACAATAATTCCACCTCTGGGTATGAAAAATAGAGGCATTTATGGCTGTATTTTTTCTGGACAGCCCTCATATATCCAAAGGAATTGAAAGCAGGGACATGAATGGATATTTGCCCACAATGTTCATAGTAGCATTATTTACAGTAGCCAAAAGGTGGAAGCAACCCAAGTGTCCATGATGGCTGAAGGTATAAACAAAGTGTGATATGGAATACTAGTCAGACTTAAAAAGGAAATTCTGACACATGCACCAACAGAGGTGAATCTTGTAGGCATTATGCCAAGTGAAATAAGCCAGTGACAAAAGGACAAAGACTATATATACAATACTACATGAAGTCCTTACAGTAGTCAAATTTATAGAGACAGAAAGTAGAAGGGTAGTTGCCAGGGACTGGGGTGGCGGGGGAACAGGGAGCTGTTAAATGGGCACCAAGTTTCAATTTTGCAAGAAGAAAAATGTTCTGGAGATAGATGGTGTGGACTGCACAATGTGAATGTACTCAATAACACTGAACTTAAAAATGGTCAGAATAGTAAATTTTATAAGATGTATATTTTACCATAATTGTTTAAAAATAAATAAATAAAAATAAAAACATGGAACATTTCATCTAAATGATGCATGTAGAGAATATAATATAGTAATGTATTTTGCTTTTAAATACAGTATCTCGCTGATCTGCTTAACAATCCTGTAAGACATGACAGAACAAGGATTCTTGTCACACACACACATACCCCTTCCCGTTACAGATCAGGAATCTGCATATTAGACTAATACAAGGAGTCACACACAGAGGAAGAGGCAGCACTGGCTCCAACCCAAAATAAAAAGTGCCAAATGCTAGAAAGTGATGGAGAGAAGGCAATGGGCATTCACACTGCTCAACATTTCACTAATGGAACTCTGCTAGCTTCATGGAATCCCCACATGGAATCAGGAAAGGCTGCTGCTTGTCTAAATGCAAACCGATCAGGCTTGCTGTCTAAAGACAGTACAAACAAAAGTTCCAAAGCTGGAGTCCCTGTGTATAGAACACGCTCAGCCTACATGAGCCACCTCGGGCAATTTCTTAACTCCTCTCAGTCTCCATTTCTCCATCTGTAAAATGGAGATAATACCACTGTATGGAGTTTCTAGAGAAAAAAATTTTAATGAGACAATGTGTATAAAGCATTTAACATGGTGCTTGGCACGTGGTGAAGGATCAGTGAATGATGGCTAATATTTATAGCTTTGAAAGATGCTAAAAAATAAGAGTGATAGAAAGGAAACTTTGGAGTGAATAACTGTGCAGAATATATGCTACCATATGCTGTGATGGTCACAGGAAATACAAGTACACGTCCAGTTTTAACCGGAAGATCAGGCAATAAATATATGACAAGACACAAGATAAACAACAACAGGAAACAGCACAGGCAGGAGAAAAGGAATCAACAGGTTGAGTTATATTAGGTAAGTACAGGACATTTTTTTTTTCAAAAAATGGCTTTTTTTTTTCATATTTCTGGGTTTTTAGAATTTTTATTCAATTTATTGGGGTGACATTAGTTGATAAAATTATATAGGTTTCAAGTGCACAATTCTGTAAGGTAATATCTATACATTGCATTGTGTGTTCACCACCCAGAGTCAAACCTCCTTCCATCACCATATATTTGACCCCCTTTCTCCCTTTCTACCTCCCCGACTTTCCCACTGGTCACCACTATACTGTTGTCCATGTCTGTGAATTTTTGTTTGTCTTGTTTGTTACTTGTTTATTTGTTAGCTTTATATGCCACATACATGCTAGGGACTTTACACCCATATTTTCTCTCTTGATTTCCACAAAAACCTGGAGGGGAAGTAATACTCTATTTTATAGGTGAGGGAAGAGCCAAATAAATGACATGGAACTCAGGATCATAAACAGGGTCATCTAGGAAGACTGCCTGGAGGAAGTGAGTGCGGATAGATGACTGGATGGAGAAGACCAAAGAGATCCTTCTAGGGCAGGGGGGTTGGAGGAGCACTTCAAATGAGCACCAAGTCTGAGACTGGGTTTTAAAGGGCCTCTCTTCTAACCACAAGATGGGTCAGCAAAAGAAGCCTGGATGTGATTTATATCTTTTCAGACCACTAGGTTGGTCTAAAAATTCTAAGTTCTTTATCTGCTAGATAAAGAGCAACAACTGTAAGCTGATGATCCTCGGGACACTGCACTTATACCACCTTCCTCACCTTATATCTCTCCCCACCACATACACACACACACACACACACACTCTAAAAAGCAGGTGGAGTATACAGAAATATGCTAAGAATGCATATACAATGTTTCATTTCCAAAGCATGAGAAAATGAAAAATGAAATAGAATATTTTCTCCATTTCATTTTTGTACATTTTTCTAATTTTTTACATGGGTATGCATTGTTTCTTAAAAGGCACAATTCTGTGGGTATTTTTCATATCCCAAAAGGCCCACTCTGAGCAGTGGTGCCCCTTCAGCAAAGCCTGTGAATGTTGCAGCGCCCTCTCTCACACATGGAAAGCAGGGCAGCGGGGCGGGCTGATCCTTACCACGTGACTTCCAGTGTCCAGTGTTTCATAACCTGTCTAGCTCTCAGGAGCCCAGACTTTTTCCTAACACTGTCAACCAGTGTCAGCACCTCCTCCTCTCTGATGGGGGCTCACAGGAAGGTCCCTGCCCCAAACGTTGGAGGACCTGGCACTGCTCACTGCTGACTCCCTCGTGGGACCCCCATTAGGCATAGATGGGGGTTTTGATGGGGAGAAAGAAGAATGCCTCTGTAAAGATATTCATGCTACTCCCCTCCCCAGAAATCTTTCATGGCTCCCCAGTACCACCAATGAAAGAGTCCAAATTACATGACCAACAGGTAGAGCCCTCCACAATCAGGCTTTACCTGACCTTTGTGGTTTCACCTTCCACCACATCCCTTGCTAGGCAAACAGAACTAACCTCATTACCCTCACCTACCCCTTAAATCTCCAGCCTTTGCTCAAGCTTCAGTCTCTGCCATTTGTCAAAGCCCTGCAGACATCACCTCCCAAATCCGCCCTGGTTTTCTTTCCCTCTTCCTGGGATCTTCCTCAGCTCCTCCCACTGCATAACAGCTAGGCTCCACCTCCACCTTCCTTACTGCTAGTTGTGTCACCTCTTTGCCTCAGTGTCCCAGTCTGCAAAATGGAAATAACAACAGTGCCTGACTATATAGGCCACAATACTATATAGGGCTACTGAATGAATGAATTCTAAATACTCACACTTACCGTCTATCCAATAAGGCCCACACCAAATGTTTGAAGGAGGATAAAAAAAGATTAAAGAGGCAAAACTTTTCATCTAGAGTGACAGTTCTCAAAGTGTGGGGCCTGGACCAGCAGCATCAGTCTCACATGGGAACTTGTTAGAAATGCAGATCGCCAGGCCCCAGCCTGCACCTACCAAGTCAGACACTCGGAGAAGGGAGCCCAGCCATCTGTCTGAACCAACCTCTGGGTGATCTTGATGTCCCTGATTCATGGGATCTGCAGCACCAGCAGCAACATGGCAGCCTAGATCAGAGTGGATTCTGGGCTTAACTCTGGCATTGACCTTGCAGAAGCTTCTTAACCTCTCAACTTCCTTATAAGCAATACAGGGTCAACAGCACTCAAATGATTATACACTGTGAGGATTAAATGAGATCCTCCATACAAAGGCTGCATATAATAGGTGCTAAATAATTATAAGCTCCTTTCAGTCCACTTCCTGTGTCTCTCACAGGCTTGGAAAGACTAAATGGCCATAGCAGCCTGAGTGAGGACTGGCCATTCTTGGCACAGACAACACACTAGCATCAAACACCGGTGTTTGCAGGGAAGTGATTTATGTCCCACACCTTCCAATCAACAAATACAAACCCTAGAACAGAGTATCTGCTTCTTTCATGTTTATTAAAGTAGAACTATGAAGGGAGTAGATGGTCCTCCTCTGCCCCCCAAATATTCTGGTCAGAATGAACTAACTACTCATTGATCTTTGAATCTAGATCAAACCTGCCTAACCCGCAGCCCATGGGTCACAATGGCCCAGGAAAGCTTTGAATGTGACTCAACACAATTCATAAATTTTCTGAAAACATTATGAGATTTTTTTGTGACCTCTTTTTAGCTCATCAGCTATCGTTAGTGTTAGTGTATTTTAGGTGTGGCCCAAGACAATTCTTCTTCCAGTGTGGCTCAGGGAAGCCAAAAGATTGAACACCCCTGAATTCTAGATAAATCCAAACTTTATTCTTAGTAAAGGTTTCTCTAAAAATGTCTTCCAGCCACTACAAGGGAAACTGCCAACAACATATGCAGAGCACAGTAGCCCTGAATTGGGGAACCCCCAATGTATGACATCCAACCCCAGCAGATAGCCAGTCGAGGGTTGAGATTAAGACAGTAACATTTTGAAACCTGTTTAGGAAGAGGAAATCAGGAAATAAAAGTAAGTACTTTTTCGCCCTCCACACCTCTCAGCCTCTCTCTGAACCACACATCCTTTTCAGGAAGCACCTTCCAGAATGAAGGACAGGATGGATGCAAGAAATGCACACACTGTGTGTATGTCAGACTGTGTGTGGGCTTAGCTGTTGCCTGAGATGGGCGGACTCCGAATTCAACCAAACAGCACTGAGTTAGAACATCCATATGGGGCCTAGGCATGAGATAAAGTAACTCAGCCACTCCTCACTTAATGACCTACCTGTTTAACGACCGCTCAGACTTAGGACCAGTTCCCCAGCACAGAGAATCCTCTTTCTGTCTTTGTCTTGTTCCCAAAGGCAGTTATCATTCACTACACAAAGCGTTTAAAACAAGACTACTCGTTTATAAGTGCGGTGTCACATGGTATCTATTGAAAAATACACACCCTATGGCACCACAACACTCCACAAGACATCCACCTTTAAGCTCCTCACTGCTTAACTACCTAGTTGTAGGAATAAAACGCAGTCGTTAAGTGAGGAGTACATGTAATTAATTACTCTACTAAGCCTCCTACTCTGACCCTAATGCTTCGCAGCTCCAGGGCACCTTTGGTGGGTATGTTACCTCTCCGGAAGGCTCCCTCATAGCAGCTTTTTTAAAATTTATATCCCAAAGCCTGGCACAGGCACTCAAAAAGCCTACTGAATGGGTCATAAGGAATTATCTAGGTATAAGCCCCATGCAGCCACTGAGGGGTATTCTTTTATGAGGGAGGAAAATGAGGTCCAGAGAAACTAAAAGTTGAAGTTAACTAAAAACTGTAGACTTTAATGTCACCCACCAAGAACGGGGCTTCATGCTTGCCACTATTCCCCACAGTCACCTCTGTTCCACGCAGACTGGTGCTTACAGGTGTGCCCTACTCCCCTCCCTGCCTCATTTATCTGTCCCCAAGCACAGGTAGCCTCTTCTCTGGAATTGCCACCCCGCCTCAGGAACAGCCCTCAGCCTCAGAGAACCCAGTTCCATCACCCCAGCTCTTCTGATTTCTTTTTGGACTTCTAACAGAACCAATAATTCTCACTACTGCACTTAACTATGGTGTGGCCTTTTGTAAGTCATTATTGTTCCTGGCACCTCTGTCTTCTCTCCTGATAACATAAATCCCTTGAGGACAGGGACAGTTATGAAACCCAGCTCTCCCTCTTACTTCATCTCTCTGAGCCTCACTTCCCGCATTTTTAATGTGGGAAGACAGTAACTGGCTTCACAGAGAAGTTGTAAGGAGCAAATAATGGCTGTGGAATTGCTCTGTGTAAGCTATAGCTACTGCTTTTAATCAGTAGCCTTGTTGTTTCATTTCTGTATTCCCCTCCCTCCCATCAACACTCTGGCGCATACTTTTAAAAGAATACTAACAATCCTAAATGTCATGAAAAATCACTTTCACACTTTGTCACAACAGTATAGAATATACATTAGAACTGAACTGAACTGTGATATTTTCTAGGCCTCGCCAGTTGACAAAGCAGCAATGAGAAGGCTTCATTCTCTTTATCGTCAAGTGTCTTTTATGAAGTGATGGACGCTGGGGCCTGGAAGTGGATTTTCCTTCATAGGTCACAGGCAGGCCAGCTGTCCCATAGATCCTCTCCAGATAGAAAATTCTATCCTCACTTAATTATTCTGTTAATAACAGTGACAGCTGCAATTTACTGAGCCTCTACTCTGTTCCAGGTACTATGTCAGTATTTTATATCCATCATCTCACTTAAATCTCACTACTCTATAAGTACAAATCTCTTTCTCTTTCCTCTTCCTCCTCCTTCTTCTCTCCTCTCTCTCTCTCTGCAAACTAAGGCTCAAAAAGGTTACACAATTTTCTAGGGTCTCACAACCAACAAATAGTCACAGCAAAATCTGAAAGCCATCTTCCTGACAGAAGCACCATGCTTTATCCTCTTGGCTACATACCCCTACATCCCTTATATTTGCATATTTTTAAATCCCCTAACTTCTACCCTTCAACTACCTTGGCATTTCAAAGGTGTAGTAAAGCTTCCTGTTGTAAAGGATATAGAAAAGAAAAAAAATCCTCCCCAAGCTTACAGGCACCCTCCAATAACAGGCTGGAATTCAACAGCCAACTGAGAATCATGTTTTAGAAATATGGCCGTGTGAAAAAGCACCTGAGGAAAAGAAGTGAGGGAGAAAGTGGGTGACAATCTAGAGGACACAATTTTCTGTAAAAGGTGAGAAAAGACTCTTCCAGGCCCAGTGTTCATCATCCCTTATCAAAGATCTCACAACACAAAGGAAAGAAAAGCTCCCAAATTCCAGGTAGCCAATGGGAGAGGCTTCAATAATTTCACAGATCCCATTCAAGGCTGAAAAGTAAGCTGGGTGTTCTCATGTAGAGCAGGAAGTAAACAAATGATAGAGGTTACAAAGGTCCCTGCTCATAAAAGACGTTTTACCAGTCCTTCCACACACCAGGAGGAACCCAGTTTTAAAAGACACCAATCAACATTCTAGACAGATCACCTGGATGAATAGGCAGGCTGCTTTTCTAGTGAGGAAATCCCATATGGTGGCACTCTGCGGTTCCTTCTCCTAGCCTTGGGCTTTTCTTACCCAGGATATGGGTCACTTCTGGTGCTCTTTCCCAGATGCCCAGACCCCCTCTACAGGATTAACAGGTACTGCCAACTGAGTACCCTTCTCTCTGCATTGCCACCAAAAGATTTTGGCTTTGGTAAATGTCATACAGCAGGGAAGCGAAAGTCATGTGTAGACACTACTACACATCAAAACTTTAGAATTTCAAGGAATCTACTACTTCTCACCTGCAAACACCTCATTTGACAGACAGGGAAAGCATCAAACCAGAAAGGGCAATGACTTGCACAAGGTCACAGGGAGGCTCACTGGCAAAGCCCGGAATGGAGGCTCCAGGTTTTCCAAGTCCCCGTCCAGGACTCCTATCATTAAATAACACGACCTCCCTTCTTCCCCCGAGGCAGTGCAGGCATGCCACCCCCTCCTCCCCACCCCACCCACGCCAAGGTAATCACCGCCTAGAAACCCCTCCCCCATCCCAGGCCCTCCTCCAGCCTCGCCGAGTTGCAGCTCTAATTAGCAAACCTTAGAGCAGGGAGCACTCTCTGGGCGGGTGCCCAGTCTGCTGGTACCGAAAAGAAAGGACAAGGACAGAGGGGGAAGGGTTTGGAGGAACCAATTCCTGACAGCAGTGGCAGCGAGTTGAATGAGGGCGCACGCAAAGGCATTTCCCAGCAGGCGAAGTGGTAGGCAACTAGCCGCTGGTACCAGCTCTGAAGAGCCAAGAAGGGCTGGGCCCTGATGGAGAAGGACGCGCGGAGCATCTCCGAGTCCAAACTGGGCCTTCGGGCGCTGTCCGACAGGACGGCACCAGCGTCGTCAGCAGGCCCTGCCCACCCGTGGACAGAGGCCCGACGACAAGGATGCCCGACCGGCCCGTGAGGTGGCACCGGTGCCCCACAGAGGCCCGTGGTCCTCACCGGCCCGTCAGCCGTCTCCGTCACCCACCCAGGCGCCCGCTCTTCGCGCAGCCTTACCGAGGCACTGCCCCACCGGGGTGCTGAACGGGTTCCCCAGGAGGAACTCCATCTTGGGCGGACAACACGGCAGCGGCCGGGAGACCCTGTCAGCCGCCGGGGTCTCCGCTGTCCCCGGTGGCGCTCGCGACCCGACTGACACTCGCCCCCGCCCCACCCTCAGGAACGCCAAACGCCCGGCCCCTGGCCTCGCCTCTGTCGCGTCCCTATTAGACAACGTTTGCCGAGTCCTCCTCTGATTGGCCACTACACATCCCTCAGCGAAGCTCCACCTACCCCACGGCGTCCGATTGGGCGGAGGAGCGAGCTAAGTCACAGGAATCTCCGTCAGGTGTAGCGGCACCTCCCCTGACCCGCCTTCCAACGAGAGTCTGTGTATTTTGATTTATTTACATATTGGTCCATCTAGAATCCCTACCGTTATTGGACAACAGACGAATCAATCACTCAAGCAGCGGGGCGGGAAAGAGACGGGAGCTAAGAAGATCCCCCACCATAGAAAGTGCTGATTGGAGAAACATTTGTTTTCTCTCCTGCTGGTTGGTGGTAGGAGTATTTCCCCACCCAGAAATGTCACGTGACCCAACTTTCACCCAGGATGTTTACCTCTTGACTTTCCCTTAGCAACGAGTGGCGGCTCT